>PJEM01010103.1:0-65468 GCA_004023845.1 Helogale parvula | reverse complement strand
TGAGAGACAGACCAAGAGAGCACAAGCAGGGGAGGGACAGACAGATGGAGAAACACAGGACTCGAGGCAGGCTCCAAACTCTGAGCTGCCAGCACAGAGCCCAGTGTGGAGCTTGAACTCCAATGTGGGTCTTGAACTTCCAAACCACGAAATCATGACCTGAGCTGAAGTTGGACACTTAACTGACTGAGTCACCCAGGCACCCACCCCTCCCTATTTTTTGATCTAGTAGAAAGCTTGATTTTTTTTTTTCTTGTTTTCTTTTTTCCTTTTAGAGCCCAAACCTTTCATTGATGTGAGTGTCATAACAAGATTTAATGAGTACAGTAAAGTGTTACAGTTCAAGTAAGTAAAGATTCCCCTGTTTATTTAAAGAAATTTAAAATGAGAATCAACTTTGAAAATTTCACTCTTGTGAGGATGACTTCCGTATAAAAATTATTTTCCACCTGGACATATTAATCCACTTTTGGTCAAGTAATTTTCTTTGTTGAAACTTATTTTATTAATAGCCCCTCTATAATTTTAAAGGGTAAAATTCCTTGACCACTTTTCCTCTTTGCAACTCCAATTAGAATATAAAATAGCCAGTGAAATATAAATGACATATGTATCTGTAAAGTGTTTCAAGTAATTGCTGTGGACTTTAAAAATGGAATAATATAAGCTCTATCACCTAATTGTTTTTGTCTCTTTTGTAATATGAAAAAGATGGGATTTGGGAGTTTAAATGGTAAGTATTAATACAGCAATATTACCTCTAGTGAAAAGTCCACTCTAGTGAATAAAACAATCTAAAACAACCTCAGTTTAAGGATACTTTCATCTTCTTAACACTTTTGAAGAGATGGAGTGACTTCTTATTGTGACTTTTGGCCAAAATCAAAGTTTTAACATTGATAATTACAAGCTTTGGTAGAAACGCTTTCCCATTCTTTAAAAAAAATTTTTTTTGTAGGTATTTTATGGTCCTCATTCAGGAGATGGCTTTGAAAGTTGATCAGGGGTTTCTAGGAGCTGTTATTGCACTGTTTACTCCAACAACTGATCCAGAAGCTGAAAGAAAACGGGTAACAATTTTTATTTCTTGGGAAAATTATAAACTAAAAAATCAAATCAGCCATTCTTTCAACTATGTCGAGAAAAAATAAAATAAAATAGTCATTCTTGATTAATTTTTTTTCAGACAAAGTTAATCGAGCAAGATACGGATACTCTCAACACAGAATTAATGGAGACCTCAGTGACTGATATGTCAGTTCTTAGTTTCTTTGAACATTTCCATATTTCTCCTGTTAAGGTTTGTTGTAATTATCATTTTGCAAGTTGGGCATAATTGTACAATTTTTTAAGGGTCTGCGTACAAATGTGGGTTTTAATTTGTTGCATCAAATATTTTGTGGAAATTTTATTTGATTAATTGAAATCATTAAGACAGTTTCTGTAACATATGTACAAGCATAATTCCCACAGAGAAGCCATCAGAGCATGTTCTCTAGTCTTGAATTAATAACCCTGTTAGTCAAGGAAGGAGCTGACAAAAGCATTTCTTAATTAAGCGAAAAAGTGCTCACAACATTTAATGTTTGGGTTGCACTTTGTAACTACTCTCACGGTCTAAACAGAAAGCTATAATGGGTGCCCTAACCAGAATGTGAAAATGCTGAAGTAGGTATTATACTGTTGATGTGGTGTTTTTCACCCTTCCAAAATTTGATCGTAACTAAGGGAGTGGAAAATTAGATACCTTTCACTTGCCTGATTTTGTACTTTATGAACCCATTTCCTTTTTTCTTTTTGTTGTTCTTTTCAGGTTTTGTAGGAAGAGGTGACTGCTTAGTAAATTCACAAATACTATCAACCATAACATTCTGAACTTGTGTAATGGGCCATATTTACAATTAAGTAACTCTTTAAAATATTGATGATCCTTTACATTCCCCAAAACTGTTTACAGAACCTTATTTTCAGTTGCATCCACCCATCCATTCGGCTAAATAAATTAATTTATAAAATGGAATTGAATTATTATTTTAAGTTGAGGTACTAGTTTGGTAGAATAGTGCTAAGTTTAAAATTGATATTGTTTTATGTTGTAGGTTAAACACAATTTCTTTTTCATTATTAAGTGAAAGTCATTTATGAGATTGAATAATACCTTCCACAAATATTTGCTGAATGCCTTCTATCAAAGTTGTTCTGGAAGGTATAAAATGACTTCATGGAGTTTTTAATCTTAGGGTAATTTTAAAGATTGTTAATTCAATTCATGACATTATACACATTGGAAATTGTGCCATGAAGTTGAATAATTAAGATCGTGAACAGTAGTTATTTTTTCATTCCATGGTGATCTCTGCCCACCTACGCTTACCGTTCATGGAATGCCACCTTCTCTGACTCTCTCGATGGGCAGAAGTCTACATCAAACAAACAAAAATACAAACCCAAATGAAAACACAGCACCCAAGCTTTCCTGGTTTTACTTCTGTTGAGCTCCACATTGGTTGGATCAAATGCAGAATCAGAAAGGAGAGTCCTCTGTTTTATTTGCATAGATAGAATTACCTTCTGCCTGCGTCCTTGCCACTTAATTACGGTGATGATGATACATTACAAAGTAGAAGCAGCTGAATGGTAAATGTGAATACTTCATGTTTAAGTTAAAGGAATCTGTGGGAGCTGAAAAACTTCTTAACTCTTTTAACAATTTATTTAACAATTTGTTGCTGTAATTGTCCTATTGTTACTTATTATTATATAATTATAATTGTTATTGTTAATTATTGCCATAAATTATTTACTTTAGTTGGATGAAAAGAAATGATTATTTGTTATTTTGACTGGTAGACTACTTGTGTGACAGTTGACATGTTTTTCTTCTTAAAATGATTACACTGTTTTTGTGAAGTGTTTTGAGCCCCCTCCACAAACACAGTGGTATGTATATACTTTGGATAAAATTAGAGCTCTGTTTTTGGAACAGACTACTTTGTATTTTATCAAAAAGTAAATATGAGAATCATACCCTGTGTTGTGTGTAGAGTAACAAATAATAGCTTTCTTTAGGACTGAAATATACAACATATGTTTGTATTTGAAGGATTTGGTTCCTATGCATGTAAATTTTTTGGTTGTTTTTAGCTTTTATTAATATTATTTTTCTTTTAGTTGCATTTGAGTCTTTCCTTGGGTAGTGGAAGTGGAGAGTCAGACAAAGAAAAACAGGAAATGATTGCAATTCATTCTATCAATCTGCTCTTGAAAAGCATAGGTGCTACTTTGACTGACGTGGACGACTTAATATTCAAGTAAGATTTATACTAACATAGATGGGGAGGGTTTTGTACCAAGGTTATTTTCTGGATATCAGTTCTTCCCATTTGGGCTACGATGTTAGCTTAAAAAATGATAATTCTCACTATACTTGAAAAATTTGGCCTCCTTTCTAATTATGCTTTTTATATCTGCTTATTTTACTCATAAAAAGTTTTATACTTTCTTTAGTTATTCATATGTTGGTAATCATGAATGTAGAATGAAAATGGAATTATATGAGTAGTAGGTTATAGATTGACCATATTTTAAAATGGACTTACATTTAGAAATATGTAGCAGTATGATGAGTTTCAGTATAATCTTATGGAAAAGTATAGATAATAACCCCTTGCCCACATTTAATCTGAGAATCTTTATGTGTGCTAGACACATGTAAATTCAGTGAATGTTTACTGAATATTCAACAGTGGTATTGGAACAAGTAGTTAACTTGGAGGGAAAAATGCATTTATACCATTTCTACAATACTTGTCCACTATCGAGTTTCATAGGAATGGAAGGATTAAATATAAAACTGAGAAAGATGAGGAAAACATTGAGGTTAATTGTCAAATCTCTGAATAAAGGAAGTGTTCTTAATGTAAAAGCAATGGAAAAACCCACAGTGGAAAATACAGGATAGATTTGACTATATAGAAAGTAAGTAAAACAAAATCAGTGAAAACAATTAGAAAATGAACTGGGAAAAGAGAAAGACAAAAACGACAAGGAGAGGATTAATAGTCTTAATATCAAACATTGATAAGACAGACCTGAAGATTCCAGCATGTTAGGCGCCGGAGGACAATATGAGAGGGAAGAGGCAAGAGGGAAAGAAGATACAGTGGCTGATAGATATTTGAGATGTTCATCTTTATCATATATCAAATAACGTATGCAAATTCAAGTAAATTATCAAAGATTTTTAAAATATAAGTAATCCTGTGGGTCTAACAAGTGGGCACTTCTTTAAAAACTATTTTTAGGAGTGGAAAGTTTTATATATATATATATATATGTCAAAACCTCAAATGTTTTTGTTGTTTTTCATTCAGTAATTCTTTTATTGGGAATTCAGTCTGAAAAAAAATCTTGAAATGCAACCAAAGAGTTCTATTCAAAATTTACGTATGGCAATGCTAATTAATATTGTCAAGATTTGGAAATGTCTGACAGTGGTAAAATTGTTTTGTTATGATACTTCCACATGATGGAATGCTATGCATCTACTAAAAATGATTACATAGAATATTGAGTAACCTAGAGAAATCCTTATTCACAATATTGAGTGTAAAAATGCATACAAACTGTTTTAAATATCTTTGAATTGGATAGAAAGGAGAAAATTCAGAGTGGGGAATAAAAAGAAAAAAAGACCTTAAAAATTCACTGTGTAATGGGATTAAGGTTGAGTTTTTCTCTTTATATATGTATGAAAGACTTGTATGAGAATGCACTAATTTTATAGTAATTTTGTTACCATAATATTAGGATCTCAAACATAAATTTTATGTGGCAGATGTACAAATGGGATTGTCAAAGAATTTATAATGATTAACTTACCATTGAAATTTTAAGTCCCTTTCTCTCAAAATGTAATAATCTTGCCTTTGAATCTTCCTTTCTCCTCCCAGACTTGCTTATTATGAAATTCGATATCAGTTTTACAAGAGAGATCAGCTCATGTGGAGTGTTGTTAGACATTACAGTGAACAGGTAATTTCCTATCCTAGTAGCTCACAAGGAATATATTTCACAAAATATCAAACAAAACATTTGTATGTGATTGCGCAGCATGCAACATTGTTTATCTAATTTACCTCAATTTGTAGTCTCATTTCTTACTAATTTTCTTGAATGATTAACTTCTATTTCTTTAGCTCTTTCTCTTCTATATAAAACTATTTAAAAGCTTCCTTTAGTGCCTTTCTTCCCCCTTTGCAATTATACATTTACCACTTTGAAAAAGAATACTGATGTAGGAGGCAATGTCTTATTCATAAATGTCTACAGTTTCGAAGCATAGTCTAGTAGAAATGGAGGAGGAATTCTAAGCCAGGCTCTTTCCCACGCCTCAGTTATTCCATGGTTTGAATTGAATGGAGGGGCAGTTGTTTCACTGAAAGTAGAATACCGTTGCTGTACCATCAAACTGTGGGGTGAAGTTACTCTTTCCGGCTAGAAGGTCTTTTCTCCTGCAGTGTATATAGACATTATGGTTAGTGCCTATTCAAATAAGGATATATGTTCATTTGGTTTTTTGTTTTGATTATTATTTCCCCATCTCTATTATTATTTCCCCACTATTATTTCCTAGTAATAGTGATAATAACATAATAAAAATAAGTCTTTTGAATTATATATTTATTTAATATGCATACTCAGCTGTGCAAAGTCAGTGTCATCCTCCCTCCATTTTTTAGATAAGAAAACTGAGGCCTACAGAGACTAATTGACTTGTCCAGCGTTCCGTAGCTGCTAACTGGCAGACAGCCTTAAACCAGTCTATCCGAACTGAAAGCAATTGTAAAGTACTAGCATAATGCCTGGCACATAGTGAAAGATCAGTTAATGGGTGCAGTGGTGGTTATTCTGCATAGCTTTCCTTTAACAACCTAATTCAGTCAGCACTCTCTTTTTTTCCCAAGGCATTATGATATTCTTCCTTACAACAGTAGTAAAGGACTTAATTTATCTTTTTTCCCTTTAGTTCTTGAAACAGATGTATGTCCTTGTATTGGGCTTAGATGTGCTTGGAAACCCATTTGGATTAATTAGAGGCCTGTCTGAAGGAGTTGAAGCTTTATTCTATGAACCCTTCCAGGTAATGATCTTTTACTTAAGTATAGGTACAGAAAATGATATTCTGTTCTTTATGACAAATAATTTGTATTTTAATTGTATCTGGGAACTCAATGCCATATTTTTATGTAAAATTACTTGAGATGGCATTAAAAGCTTGCTTCAGAATTCATTCAGCATTTCTGATGTCTAGGCGTTAAAACGTGCCCACATCTTCCAGGATTTCATGTAGGTCTAAGGAAGAATAGTAGGTAGGTTCACACCATTTCAGGGCTCTTTCACCACTATGGAGAGGACTCATGAGATATGAAAAGCTGACTTTGTTTTCTACTCAAGGTTTTCTCTGACGTGTTCACCTCCATTTAAAGGATGTAAGAGCCCAAAGTAGTGAGGGTTTTAGCAGGACAAAGCAGAAAGACTACATAGGAGAACAAGAGAATCAAAACCGTGTGGGCCCTTAGTCTTGTTACCAGTGCACCTGGTAACTTCAGATTACGATTTAAGCCAGCGACTTCTTTCTGTCTGCTGTTTGCTGTCTCAGAAGAGTTTCCTGAAACCATGTGGGTGGAAGGGATCTTCATACCCACTAGGTGTGCTGTCAGTATTTGAGTCAGAGGGGGAAAGCTGTGACATCACAGTGTTTATGGGTCTTTACAGATTCTATAGCTTCATGGAAACCCAGAAATACTAGATCAAAAGTCTTGAGCTTATTTAAATTTTAAATAACATACATTTTAAAATATTTATTTATTTATTTCTGTCCAGGGTGCTGTTCAAGGCCCTGAAGAATTTGCTGAGGGATTAGTGATTGGAGTCAGAAGTCTCTTTGGACACACTGTAGGTATGTATCACATATTGTGTATATAAATGCATCTTCTTTTTATTATAGTTTTTCTAAAATACATTGTTTATAAAAAACTAATTATATTTAATAAGAGGGAACTAATTATATTTCTAATGATCCCCTTTAAAGGGTATATTCCCTTCTTCTTGAATAGAAATAATTTAACACAGACTTCCTGGGTTTGTTTGTCTTTGTAGTGTTGATTCAATGTACTTTTTTTTTTTTTAAAGAAACAGTACTGTAGCTTTTGGAAGAATTTTAGGTTTATAGAAAAATTTTGGAGAACCAGTATACTTTAAATAGTTTGATTCCTTTTCTTAATAAACAGTAAATGATAAAAATACATTTCCGTATGTTTGTTTATGAGACAGAATTTGAAGCACCTGTTTAAAGCAAAAGTGTGCTGTGTATTGTGGTAACGCTCTTTATTTATTTATTTTATTTTTTAAATATAACTTACTGTCAAGTTGGCTACCATACAGTGTATACAGTGTGCTCTTGATTTTGGGGGTAGCTGCTCTTTAAATGCGACTTACTTGTCCGCATCTTTTGGTAGGTGGTGCAGCAGGAGTTGTATCTCGAATCACTGGTTCTGTTGGAAAAGGTTTGGCAGCAATTACAATGGACAAGGAATATCAGCAAAAAAGAAGAGAGGAGATGGGTCGACAGCCGAAAGACTTTGGAGATAGCCTGGCCAGAGGAGGAAAGGGCTTCCTACGTGTGAGTCTCTTACCGAGTCTTTAAGAAGCCCTGAACTCTTATATACACTTTAGAATATGTACTCAAAGCTGGTTGTTTGAGACTTGGAATAGTCCTTGTGAGTAAAGGTCTGTCGCAGCAGCAGTACTGATAAGCTGTGGGCTTTGCTGCTGCCCTGTGTGCTCTCCTTCCCTGAAACCACCGTCACATCCCTCTCCCAAATTCCAGACTCCGTTTGACATTTGGGCTGGAGTGAAAGTTCTAGGATGGTGGCAGAGTAGCACTCTTCTGGACAAGGAGGAAGTAAAGCAGAGAGAAATGCGGGAAATGATGGTAACAAGAGGGAGGAGGAGTTGTTCGGGTCACCATCAGTGGACCCTCTCTGTGGAAGGGGTGGTAGACAAGCTAAGTCTTTATAAACCGGGACGGCTTTTCACTATTTTTCAGTACTTTAAAAATTATACGGGTAATTATGAATATTGTGTAATCATACAGGTAACATGAATATTCTCTTTATCAGTAATTATAAGAACTTATAGGTTCTCCTTTTAACAAATAATGGAAACATTATAGGTAAAGCTATGAAGTACTAATTGATCACCCTCCTTTCCTTCCAGAAGTATCTGAGCTTTTAAATAGTGTGTCTACTTCAGTTCTTTTTCTGTTCATTTGTGTAGTATACAGGTAGTTTTATTTACTACCGTTACTTGACAAGTATGAAGAAAGTATAAATGTATTACTGTTTTTAACTTGTAATTGTAATGTGTTTGTACCAATGATTTGTAGCCTTATGTGTTGTCTAATCTAAAATACTTTGTCAGGCTATTTGCTATCCTTCTGAGGTCCCTTCATTTTCAGTTTTCCACACTTCCACTAAATTTCAAAGCGATTTTATTAAAATTATAATTAGATCTTAGGGATTATTTGGCTCGACTCATTCATTTTACCAGCATGGAAACTGAGGCTTACAGGATTCAATCAATTTCCTGTGGTTATGTAGCTAAATTGGTGCCAGAGTCAGATGTAGGATCCTTTTGCCTGGTTCTCTCTTCTTCCTGTTATAAAATTTTACTTGTACAAGGTGCTTTTATTTAAAATTTGCTGTTATGTAATATTTTAAAAATCGTTGTACTCACTTAGCTGCATGTTGTTCACATTATCAGGGAAGTCCTCATTTTCTTTGAAAAATTATTTCTAGTGTGTAGGTGGAGACCTCTAGTGGTTGGCTTAAGCACCTTCCATTCAGGTTTGAGTTGACTGATTTCTCTTTCAGGGAGTTGTTGGTGGAGTGACTGGGATAATAACGAAGCCTGTGGAAGGTAGGTTGAGAATGCCTCCTTCCTGTACAAAGTCTGAAGAGTTGATACATGATAAACATAATAGATGTTATTGCTACTAGTTATTTAATTGGGAGAATTTCTCATTTTATGCTCATAGTCTTAAAGTGTTTTTAAATGAATGTACTTTCCTCAGAAAGTAGAGAGATTAACTAATAGACTGTGATTCAGACTTAAATGTTATTTTCAGCAGGGCTGTAGTTCAACTGGGTTCCTTTAGGTCCTCAAATTGATTTTCTTTTATTCTATTAAAAAAAGTACTTTATTTGGTGCAGCCCCAGTCAAAATCCCAGTTGACTTCTTGGCAGAAATTGACAAGCTGATTGTAAAATGTGTATGGGACTTGGGAATTCAAGTGATTCCATGTAGCCACAACAATCTTGAAAAAGAAGAGAGTTAGGAAACTTACACTATCCAATTTAAAAACTTACCATAAAGTTTTTAAGTTACTTTGTGCAGTAACTAAGACAACGTGGTACTGGCATTTGGGTAGACAAATAGATCAGTGGAATAGACTTGAGATTCTAGAAATAAATTCGTACATTTGTGGTCAGTTGATTTTCAACAAAGGTGCCAAGATAATTCCATAAAGAAGAGCCATTTCAACAAATGCTGCTGGGACACCTGGATATGAACACAGCGTTAATGTATGACAGCAACTCCATTTCTAAGAGAATTGAAAACCTATGTTCATTCAAAAACTTATGCTTAAGTGATCATAGAACATTATAGCCTGAAGGCGGTAGCAACCTAAATATCCGTCAGCAATTGCGTAATTAGACAAATATGGTATACTTATACAATGCAATGGCATCTGGTATAAAAGGAAGTCAAGTGCTGTTACAAGTGCAAGATGAATGAACCTTGAAAACATGTTGCTAAGTGAAAAGGCACAGTCACAAAAGACTACATATTGTTTGATTCCATTTGTAGGAAATGTTCAGAATAGGCGAATCCATAGAGATGGATTATTAATTATAATTAGATGTTGGGGATTATTTGGCTCAACTCATTCATTTTACTGACATGGAAACTGAGGCTTACAGAGATTCAGTCAATTTCCTGTGGTTATGTAGCTAAATTGGTGCCAGAGCCAGATGTAGGATCCTTTTGCCTGGTTTTCTATTCTTCCTGTTACAAAATTTTACTTGTACAAGGTGCTTTTATTTAAAACTTTGCTGTCATGTAATATTTAAGTCTGGAGGGCTGGGAGGAAGAAGTTAAATTGCACAGGATCAGGTGAGGACAGGTTGGGGAAATGGTGAATGATTGCTAATGGTCATGGGGTTTATGTTGGAGATGATAACAAATTTTCTAAAATTGATTGTGGCAATGGTTACCCAACTCTCATATAACAAAAAGGATTTAATTTGTGTATTTTAATGGGTATGTGAATTATATGGTGTGTGAATTATAATTCAATAACATTATTAGCTTAAAAAAAGTAACCTCTACTTGAAAAATCTCTTGATGGTAGAATAAAAAAGAAAAATTTCTGGTCACTTCTTAAACGTTAGATTCTTGGGTCTAAGAAGCAGTGGTTGGAAAACTTGAGCACCACTTAGGATGACCCAGACCGTGCTAAAACACTGATCGCTGGGTCTCACTTCCACACTTTCTGACTCAGCAGGCCTGGGCTGGGCCCTAACAACTGGTGTTTCTAACACACTTAGAAAACCATTGATTTTTATATGTTATGATTAAATTTAATTTCTTTAGAAAGCCAAAATATAGAAGCTTCCTGGGTAAAACAGTTCAGTATTTGGCTCAGGCTTTTGTTGAGTTCAACTTGCTTATTTTAAAGTATCTTTATACATTAATTTTCCTTGGTTTTATGAAGGTGCCAAAAAGGAAGGAGCTGCTGGGTTCTTTAAAGGAATTGGAAAAGGGCTGGTGGGCGCTGTGGCTCGTCCAACAGGTGGGATCATAGACATGGCCAGCAGCACCTTCCAAGGGATTCAGAGGTAATTAAGTACATGCCATGTGAATGGTATGTGTCTGTACTTACGGTTGCTAGGAATAATAAGTTAAATACTTTGCCTGCTCTTACGGATGTTAAAGTCTGATTAAAAGCTGTGATAGATTCACAAGGTGGGGTGCCACCAGAAAGGAGACAGTTTTTATGGTTCAGTTTCTCTTGTGTTCAGCAGATGTTTATTGGTACCTCCTATATGCCAGGCCCTGTGCTAGATGCCAAGGATACCAAGAGTGGACAGTGTAGTCCCTGCCTTTGTTATTTTGATACTTTCTTTTCTTTGAGAAAAGTAGGGGAAATCAGAGTCCAACAGACTTGGTTATAATACTTATCGCATTATAATGGGTAGGTTATTTAAAATTACTCTGTTTTCATCAAATATTGATATAATATGGAATGTAGTACAGTATTTAATATACATATATATTTGTATGTATTATTTTGAAAGGTTCTCACATATTTTTTTGTGCTTATTCTGCTGCCTTTTACAGGGCAGCGGAGTCAACTGAGGAGGTATCCAGGCTCCGACCCCCCCGTTTCATCCACGAGGACGGCATCATTCGCCCATATGAAAGACAGGAATCTGAGGGCTACGATTTATTCGAGGTATAAATTCTGTTCTTCATGGTCATGGGTAAAATTTAATATTAAAGATTTCTAGGACGAGGATTCCATGGGTGGTTCTTAAAGTTCCTGATTCATGAACTTCTTTAAGGATTACACAGGGAACATGGTTTGTAGAGTAGAATTTTATTATTTATTTTTTTGTTTTAGCGTAATGTTTTAAGTGGGAATAACTGGTAATTTTTTTCTGCACAGGAACAAAGCTTTTTTTTTTGTGCAGAAAGCAAAGCAGTAAAAGAAGTCATAGGCTTTATTACCATTTGTGTGGTAGCTCATTTAGTTAACACTGTTAACTTTGGTCTCCTGCTTTATAGCTAATTATAGGAATTCCACTGCTTCCTTTTCTCCCAGCCAAATTAATTTATGTATAATTTATGTATAATTATAATCTTTTTAAACCTTAAAATATTTTAAGGTGAATTTTTTTTGGTTTTAGTTTTAACTTCACTGCTTTTAAATAATATATACATATGTAAATTGCTTTTCTCCCTTGACTGGATTCCTCCCCCCCAAAAATTTATTAGTATTTTCCTACTTTGACTTCAAAGTAAAACGACTCTCCCTTATTCTTAGCCTTTGCTTTTTATTGTATGTTGATTACATTTTATCTTTCTGCATGCTTCTAACTTTATTTTCTTTCTTTTTCTGCCTACACAGCAAGAACTGGAAATACAGGAGTAAATGTTTCCTATGCTACTACTTGATTCCATCCTTAAAAATCAAAACAAACTGTGGTATTAATTGACTGTCTTTGATTTATTTAGCTTGTTCATTTTAATTAAGTTTTCTTTACAACTTTCACCTCTCTCTCAGCTTCTTGTCATGGTGACTTGACTACCAATAAAAATGGTGGTATTCCTGGTAATACTGTACAGGAGTAAGCGATCAATATAAAATACTGACGGATGTAGGAAAGTAACTTTCCTCTTTTTTTAGTTGGTGAAAGACTTTATTGAGTTCAGAAGCAGACAATTTGACTATCATTTTGAAATTTTCATCTTATGGTATTCATGTACTTTCAGGTAAAGCAGAAAAATAAGGACAGTTCATATGTCCAGTCTGCTATGCGTTCTTTCCATCTGTGAGTCCTGATGATGGAATTACATAACTGTGTTTCACACATCACCCCCAATTTACACAATTTATGGGGCTGTTAACTGGGGCATATGTTTTAATAATTGAAATACAAGTTGCTGTTGGTCTGTCCTTAGACCTCAAAGAAGAGTTGAGCCATGAATTTTGAGAACATGCGCCCTTAATCTCTTTTTTCTTTTTTTTTTTAACCTCTCAGTATTCTTGCTGGACAAATGGCAATCAGTTAATAGTGAGGTGACATAAATATCAGCCCTTGGCATTTTTGCTTTTTGAAACTCGAATCTCCTTGTTGGTTATCCTTATTTCACAGTAGTAAGGTTTAATTAACATAAATAGAAGTTGCACGTGTAATTTGTCAAATTATTTAAGTGTCCCTTGAATTTATAGATATCTTTATTTTTAAAAACCAGCCCTTTTTGCTTATAAGTTTTTAAAGAGAACTTATTATCTTAGTGGGAACAAAAATAATTATAAGCTATCATTTTGAAATTAGTACCCTCACAGTTAATTTTGAAAGTAAATTGCATTTTGGTTCCTTATTATAAATGATAGAACTGTTTGATTTGATTTAGCAACATCTTATCTAGCAGCTTTCATCCTTCTCCCCAAAATTGAAAGCAAAGTATAAACTTACATTTAATGTGTCGTACATTCGAAGAGAGTGAAACTGCTAACGTGTAACTGTTCAGTTGGATTATATATTTTTAAAATTGTCGTTACCAAAGGAATAAATTGAATGCTTACTTAAAACAAACACTTGAAAGAAGAAAGAACGACACCCAAGGATCAGCCTAAAACCATAGCTGTCAAACTCTCCTTGTGCCTAAATAATTGAGGGTTGGCAAAAATGTCACCGCATGTCCAATTTCTGAGAACCAAGCACAATAACTAATCAAGATGCTGTCTTAAATCATCACTAATAATTACCCTTCCTTCTTGGGTAAAAGTAATGATTTTTAATTTTCTTGCATATATTGCAATTTTACAGGACTTTTGGGAAATGGTATAACTTGTTTAGGTTTTTTTCTTATTGTTTACCTTTTGTGTGTTTAGTTCTTTATGTTATTAACCTTGTGATTTCCATGTTTTCAACTGCATGTCTAGAAGCACAAAATTCAAGTAACTTTTACTATTTTAGCTAAATATATCTTGTCTGATGTATTCATTTTTCTTATGATATCAGACAACATTTTAAACTTTAATAAATCATAGTTACTAGAAAAGATAAGACGATTAAACATTAATGAGAGGACATGCTAATTTTTTCCGTACGTGACAGGGATAGGCAAGGATAGTTAAATTTAGGCCGTTTGACCCCTTGCCTGTCTTGGTGTACTCACTTAGATAGGAAGTATTTATTATCTGGACTGTGCTGGATATACAAAAAGAATAAACGCTTCAGTCCTTTAGGGACCAAGTGCAGCAAAACACGTAAATATTAAAGAGCACTGGAATGTAAAGTTATGTCCTGGCCCTTACTATAATATGGATACATTCTAAACAGTTTATTTGGGAATCTTTTCATTTACCCCATTTTCTTTTTCTCTTGAGTTTTGCTCTGTATTCTTCAAAGTTAGTAAATCACAGACTGTGTTTTCATAGGATGTACTTTCCTGCTTAACCCTTATTCTCCTAAGAAAATTACTGTTTACACATGCATATGTATATATGCATATATATGTATATGTATATATATGGCCAGTTTTTATTTAATATTCTCTTGGTTCACATATTTGTGACTATATCATATTTAAAATGATGTCTGTTGCTTTTTTATTTTAATGATCTTTTTCCATGTTCATAGAAATGCTTCATTCTTAATTCTTGCATGACCATCTACTGAGGTAACCTTCCAGTGTGTATTTGACCATTCCAAGTTATGGGCATTAAAGATGCTTCTGTTATTTTACAAACACTAATAATTCTGTGATAAACTTTCTTATGCATATTGTTTTTTCATATATCATTTCCTTAGAATCTACTTGAAAATCTTGAATGCTTTTGCTAAGTTGTAAATCTGGTCTCCTGCTGCCATCAGTGACTGAGTATCGTAATCTGAATCTCAGAGTAGAGTGGATTTTCGTGCTGAAAACAGTTTCTGGTAGTGTAGTATGGTGGTACATGATCCTTTAAAGGCTTTCAGTGGTTCAGGGCACAATGCCCTGATAAACTAGTGAAAACGCATAGAGGATACCAACCGGTAGTATTTCTTTT
The DNA here is from genome assembly GCA_004023845.1 of Helogale parvula. Taxonomy (NCBI): domain Eukaryota; kingdom Metazoa; phylum Chordata; class Mammalia; order Carnivora; family Herpestidae; genus Helogale; species Helogale parvula. Next base: position 50,560 of record PJEM01010103.1, on the reverse strand, counting down.
ATTTTACATTGCATCTCAAATCTAAACATTTTAACACTTAAATTTTAAAGCTGAAAATAAGTGTACTGAATTGTTACATTCATTTCCCATTTTCTCTTTATTAAAGAATTTAAAGTATAAATATTAAAAGATTTTAGCTAATTCTCACAGGTAGGATGTGAAACAAGTGACTTAAATTCCACTTGTCTCTGAGACTCATTCTGAAGATGACATCCTACTTCTTTGGGGATTCATCTTCTTTGTCCATGGCTTTTCATAGCTGTCAAGGAATGACCGAACCAAGGCTTTTCGAAAAATGTGTATTTAAGCATTGAAATAATAACAAATGTGCTTTCTCTGCCTGTGATTATTATTGTGATATCCTTTTAATAGTATTGGTGTTGTATTCTTGGTTATAAATGTTACGGTCCTATTAGGTATGTTTACATTCTGTAGTTTCATATACATTATATCATCTGATCTTTAATCTTGCATTATAGATAAATGTCAATGATATTTCATTATCACTAATTATAAAAAATTAACTGTTTTTAATGTGTGCTAATTCAAATCACAGTATTTGGAGATAGTTGAAATGAAAATAAATGTATTTTAATGTGCTACTATTTATACTTGAATTATTTATGCTTGTTAATTATCTTTTAGCAATAAATTGTGCCAGCTATTTGAAATCTTAGAAATTCTTCATGTTTGTGTTACTATTGACATTATAGTTTCTTTTTTATCAAGAATATAATTTGGTATATACATGTGCTTTTCATGCATGTTCAATCTATAAGACCACATAATTCCAAAACATTGAATATCAGTTATCTTGAAATTTTATTATTATGGGTATATTTATCTCTCTGTATATTAGTGATTCTTCACCTTTGAGAAGGATCACAGACCACTTAAAAAATCTGATAAAAAATATGAACCATCCCTTGAAAAAAGTTGCACATTTTCAAAACTTTATAGTCTATTTTAGGTGGTTCATTGACCTCTCAGATTCTTCCATGGACCTCTGTAATCTTAATGTCACACTTTTATATTAGCATATATTATATTCCATTAATGAAAATAGTTCATTATTTCACTTTAATGAAAATATGTGATTATTTCTAGTAGAAATTTTTAAACCTCTGAGTTATCACAGAATGAGGTATATTTTATTAGAACATCACCTAGTAAGTATTTAATACAAATTTATCTTTTAAGGCACAGTGGAAGTTAATTTATAAATGTGCTATGAATATTTTTCTAGCTTCATGTGCCAATATTGTGTTCTTTTTCCTAATAATGTTTTTTCCTAACTAGCACTATTACTATAATTAACTAAGATACAGCATTGAAATACTATTTGGATGCATGTACTGCGCAAATCTTGAGTCTTGTTTTCTTTTCAGAATCACATCAAAAAGTTAGAAGGAGAGACTTATCAATACCACTGTGCTGTTTCTGGAAGCAAGAAGACAGTCCTTATGGTTACAAATAGGTATTAACTTCAAGTGATATTTTCTCAAATGCAAACTATATAGAAGATAAGGATTTTGAAAACTATAAATGCAGAGGGTTTGGAGAACTATACTTAAATTGTAAAATGTTCATTGTCATCAAATCACCAAGATTCAGTGGACCCTTTAGATGGCCCTTTGAGGTCGGCTTTTGTGACCCTCTCATTCTGGAGATGCTGAAACTGAGGGTCAGCCTCTATCACAGTTACGCGCCCCCTCACCCCCCGAGAGACGGAGTCCGGAATGGATTCCATGGCTATAGTCATCATATGTTACATGTGAATTGTAAATCCAGCTATTGAGGCTGAATTCATAAACCATTTTTTATTACTAGGTTTTATTTTAGATGATGAGCACAGCTTTTTTAAGGATAGTATTACTTCTGTGTGTTTTCCCAATGTTCTCTAAGTATTTTGGGAGTGGTAGATAATTTTTCCAAATATAAGAACTTGGACTAAACTACGCTTATTTTCCTGAGATTTATCCTACATCACTTACTCCAAAATGGCTAGTATATATCAATAATTTTCAAAACCTTTTAAGTTGTGTATTTCATAGGACTAAGCTAGAGTACTCACAGTAGACAAAAACCTGCATTAGAATCTTTACTACACTGAAATATATTTGAATAAGAAGGAGAGAAAGTAAAACTAACATGACAGGATTTTGACTTAAACCACAAGCTTTGCCAAGGAGTTAACTAGTCATATGGGTTGTCCATTAAGTAAAATTGCTAAAAAGTAAAAATGCTAAAAAGCATTTTTTTCTGATTGGACATGTAATTACTTATTTTTTATGCCCAACAATTTTATAGTGTGCCTATTAGATTAGGCCAAAAACAGTGTTTGCTTGTATTATATATTGTACTTAGCTCCAATGGCAGTGTGTTGATTCATTTTAATATTGGATACCTTTTATGTATTTCAACACTAGGGAATAGAAATCAGGGGTTTTTCGAGGGGGTTGTTTCTAATAAGACTTTAGAACTTGTTTGATTTAGACATTTTGTGAGAATATTACGGTACACATTATATACCTGTTTTTTCAAGTAAAATGAAAAATCATAGTAATTTTTAAATCTAGTCACTTACAGAGCTTTTAGGGAGAAAGTTAGTAAAATGTTTCTGACCAGTTCAGTGACTTAGTCTCCTTGTAGCGTTAGAACACTCTAGCAGGAATGTGTTGATTAGAGTAATTATCATTATGCTGATCTGTTTTACCTTTGATCCTTACATAAAAATAGCATTTCTTCTAAAATTGGTGTTTTAAAAAAATAACTCTTTTATTGCTAGACTTATGCTTATTCACTGTAGATAATACAGATCAGGAATCAACAGAATTTCTTTAAGGGACAGATAGCAAATATTTAGGCTTTAAGGGCGATAGTGTTTCGCAGCTACTTCGCTCTGCCTTGATTTAGCTCACAGGCCATAGTTTGTCCACCCCTGATGAAGACAGTAATTTAAAGGATGGTAATAAAGTAACCGTACATTGTGGTTTGTCTAGGACAGAGCTGGTTTGCACTTTTGTCCCAATGAAATTATTAGTAGCCCTACCTTTCATTCTTAAAAATGTCTTCATTTGAATCATAAATTATGATAGCCCCTAAAAATCGCTTTTACCAGCAATCCCACCAGCCAGATGGTATATGTGATTTTTACAGTATTTTATAAAAACTATGACAGAAAATACATTATATATATTTAACCAACTTAGGTTTTTCACCTGACAATGTGTTATGATCATCTTCCCAAACCATTAGATATTCTTTGACAACATGATTTTTAATGACTATGTAATATTGTATTTATGGCTCTACTATAACTTATTCAAATGCTACCTTACTATTTGATAATCAGTTTTTTCCTTCCAAATACTATATTATTATAAACACATCTTTGCAGCAAAGTCTTTTTATCTATAATTATTTCCTTAGGATAAATTCTTATCAGTGGGATTGCTGATTTAAAATTTGTGAAGATTTTTGAGGCTCTATTGCCAAATTGTTTTATTAGAACAGCTGTATTTTTTTTTTTTACATACAACTATCAGTAAAAGAGTATGCCCTTTATTCTGTGTGTTTTCCTAAGACTAGTGTTCCCATTTAAACTTTGTGGTCTTTGCTAACTTAATGGGCAGAAAATAATTCTTTGTCTTAATTAGCACTTATTTGATTGCTAATGAGTATGAACATTTTAATATATTCATCATCTATGTATATTTTCTATTCTTTGAATTGCTTTTTCATATCCTTTACTTATTTTTTTTTGTTTTTTCTTAATGAATTGGAATAACGTTTTGTAAATTAATATTAGCCCTTTTAACCCAATGTATTATTAACATTTTCATGATTAGTTTTTGAGTTTTTCAATATAAAGGCTTTTAATATTTCATATTAAAATTCATCCAAAATTTGGTCTCATTTTTTTTCTTAGCAGTTTTTAGGGAAAAAAAAATAAGAGTTCTCATGACCCAAATTTATTAGGCTATCTCTCCACTAATTGATCCTAATTCCTGCTTAGTGTTTTGTTTTACTAATCTTCATTAGGAAATTGTTCTCTGAACAGACTTTTTTTTAGCCATCTGTGTTAGTCTGTGTTGGCTGCTATAACAAAAATACCATAGATAGGTGGCTTAAACTACAAACATTTATTTCACACCATTCTGGAGGCTGGGAAGAAGTCCAAGATCAAGGTGCCAGCAGATTCTGTGTGTGGTGAGGGCTCACTTCCTGGTTCATAGATGGCTGTCTTCTTCTTGTGTCCCTGCATGGCGAAAGTGGCGAGGGAGTTTTCTCAGGCCTCTGTTATAATGGCACTGACAGCAATGCTTAGGGCTCCGCCGCCATGTCCTAACTACCTCCCAAAGACTCCAGCTCTCAATACCATCACAGCGGGGTTAGGATTCCATGTATGATTTGGGTGAGGATGTGAACATTCAGACACTAGCAGTATCTAACCGAAATAGGAACACAGATAAGAGTTCTAGCTTCTGTCCGTTCGATTTATGTCAAGTATGGTCACATCAATAATTAATCTGAATCGTACACTGGGAAATCATTGTAGATGCCCTTTAAGGATTCTGTGATTTTTCTTTTTTTGTTGTTTTTAAATTTTTTTAATTAAAAAAATTTTTTTGCTATTGTGTAAAATGGGATACTCACTCTGTGATACAGTACATTAGTGTTAAAGTGTTCAAACCTGATACTTATTAATAGGCCTAAAGTGAATCTTTGCTGACATTTGAGGTTTCTGACATTTCCTGTACATTCTTTCTTGACTGGAAGGCATAGATGATTGACAGTAAAGAGCAATTAATAATTTTCCAAGTAAAACATTTTCAGGGGCTTCTGCCTTTATTGCTTGCTGGATGAGAGTACAGCCTGTTCCTTATGCGTTTCAAAGATGATTTTAGGTTTTCAGTCAGTTTTTTAAAAATGACACTTTTCTGAATTTTGCAAGATTGGCAGAAGAGGAATTTTTGAAAGCCTGCAGTGTTAGTTGGTAGGTGCCGTATTTGCTCTTTACCTGACAGCTATCTACCTAGACTTTTTAAAAATATGAAGTGGACCTTTTTTCCCCCCAGTGCCAGGTTATATTGTTTACTGAGCAAGTACTATGTCTGCCATGCAACAGAGCAAAATAATAGAATAATTAATTGTCCTTATCACTACTTGCATGTTTTGTCTCCTTTTGCAAAATAGGCGAGTGTTGTGTATAAAGGAAGTTGAAATCCTAGGCCATATGTCCATAGACTGGCAGTGTCCATTTGAAGATTTTGTGGTTCCTCCCAGTGTCCATGGAAACGTGCTAAAATTTTCAGTCAAGGTAAGAAGACATGAATCACATGTTCAGAGCCAAGAATCTGTTAAGTGAGTGGAAAATGGTGGTTATAATAATATAGTGAAATATAAGGGAAGATGTATTATAATCAATGTATTTCTGTATTGTACTTTTTTTTTATAGTCCTTGATTGCATTGAGTGAAATATCAATTTCGTTCAATGAAAGAATTAGAATGTTGATACTTCCTTTTTGGCAGAATAAAGCATTAGTAAATAGAATTCTTTTTCTAACTCCATATGAATAACTATTTTGCTGTAATCTTAGATGCATCTGGAAAGATTCCCTTTTTTATGTTTTTGGGAGATTATAAATATTTTATCTGAAACATTCACGTTTTATCATATTTGGCACTTACAGAATGATAATGCAATTTAAGTATATAATACTTTCATATCATTTCTTCTCTCATTTTCCAAGGAAGAACTTTTCAACTACATAGCAAGTAATTAGCAGAAATAATACCCCAACCTTTTCTTAGTTCTCAGACTCACTTTACTTTAAAATGTATAGTTTTTCTTATATATAAGTTTATTTTCACCCCTTAAAAATAAACTACAAATTGTCATTCGAAGGATGGTAACTACTAGAGTATGCATTTTCTCCTAAACAATAATGATGTTATCTCTGTTATTGAAACCATCTGAAAAATACTTATCGTAATATTTAGTAATTAGAGATGCAGGTACTATTATCCTTTAAGTTATGTTTTCCTTTCATAGAAGTTTATAAACGACAGAAACTGTGAAAGAGCGCCATTTTGCATTTCATCCTTACCTCATTGTAGAGCGTCACAATTGAAAGAGCCTCTTGGTACATGAAACACAGTTGTCAGACTAGGAAAGACTGTGTTACTCTGCATATATATTACAGTGGTGAGAACTGACTCGGTGTGTTTTACATTATATAAGAATTTTATCTATCAGCCAAGGAAATGAAGGAAGGATTTTTTGATTTGTCAGATGTGGTGAGTTATCAAGTGCTGTTTCTGTAGGCTATTTATCAGAGTCTGTAGAAAGCCATTATTTTGAACAGATAGTTGTGTACTCATCCACTTTCGTTAAAATTTTTTTAATGTCTTTTATTTATTTTTTGAGAGAGAGAGAGAGAAACAGTGCAAGCAGGGGAGGGTCAGAGAGAGGGGGAGACACAGAATCTGAAGCAGGCTCCAGGCTCTGAGCTAGCTGTCAGCACAGAGCCTGACACGGGACTTGAACCCATGAACCATGAGATCATGACCTGAGCCGAGGCCGGATGCTTAACCAACTGAGCCACCCAGGCGCCCCTCATCCACTTTCATAAATTCTAACAGCTCACATATGGACCTGCTCTTCTTGTACCAAAATGACTTAGTATTTATCAGACCTGAATATATATATTTGGTTAGTTGATTTGTTATAAAATAGAGTTGACATTTAAGCATTCAATTATAAGTTATGATTTTCTTTTCTTCCCTAGAATAATTTCTTTTCTGTCATTGTTTCTTTTGAAACAGGAGCAGGGTCTGTTCCACAAAAAAGACAGTGCCAGTCATGGCTGCCGGAAGGTTGACCTGCAGGATGCCGCCACAGCAGAGGTAAACAGTTTCAAGAATGCCCCTTAATTTTTTAGCTGAAAGATTTTTTTAATCTGTTATAATAATACCCATTATTTCTCTCAAAAGATCTTCCAATTATAAATCTGGATGAATATGTGAGCTTGAAATAATGTATTGTGGGCTTCATGGAGCAGAAGCGTCTTATTTTGCATTACATGTTTGACCTGTGTATTCTATCCTCTGCTGTTGGACCTGTGTGGAGAGCTCCGACTCTTGCCTTCAGACCTTCCTTTTTCACAGGAAGTCGTACTTGTCTTTACCATTCATAACAAATATTTTATTTTACAGAGAGTATGTAATGCCATTGATGATGCACGGTCTGTGAGACACCAGCAAAAACTGATGAAGCAGTCATCATTGAAACTTCTCAGGCCCCACATACCATTTTAGTCATGGATCTCAGGGGGCCGCTTCTGGGAGAAAAACCAACCATCAGTCTTGTCTATAAATCACTCTTCTTCATCTTGCTAAAGAGAATTTTTCAGGCAATCCTGTAGCTTTAGAATTATTTTCTAAGATAGTATTGGATTTTCCATTATTTTTGACTCTAATTTTGTAAGTCTGCGTTGTCAGCAATTCACTTTTCTACACTGCCACCTAAATGAGTCAGACCCTCAAAGAAATAGCACTTTAAAGTGAGAATGAAATTTCCAAACAAAGGGCAATGAGCTTGTTTTTAATTAAAGTTCTTTTTGAAGAGTAAGAAAAGAGCTTAGAATGACTATTGTTCTTTAGAAGGTTTTGGACAAACCTTTGGACAAATGTTGGATATTTTATTTAGGAGTGAGCACTTTGTTCAGTAATTGAACTGAGGTAATATTTTTGGCAAACCAGGTATGTGACTGAAGAAAAGCCACTAAAAGGAGAAATGACATGTTTCCTATTTTCTTTTCATGTTATTTTTCTCCTAATAAAAACATGTTTTCCTTTGGTGCCTACTTTTCTTCCTAGCATTACAATATAAGGGCATATGGGAAATCAAATCTTAAAATGCCTGTGGTCTGCTCTCTGTAATGTTCATATAGCTTCTGAAAGTATTTAGATGCTCTTTCAAGATGAACTTAAATGGCAAAATTATAACTTGCTGATGCATGAAAATACTGTACTTTAAGTTCTTCAAGACTCAGAAATATGAAAAGCTTAATATTTTTATATTCTTAGAGTTGTTTTTTAATAAGTTGAAAGATTTTTAAGGGCATGATAAATACTTAATGCATACCTTGAAATATATTTTAAATACTGATAGGAAGAATGAAAAATCTCGAGGTATCGTGTATATAAATAAAGCAGGTGTATATAACGACACTGTAGAAAACAGTCTCCATACTGCTCAGCCTGTCATTTGAGGGAGCGAGCCTATGAGAACCCGTTCAGCACAGTATTATTTTTGCCCTTTCCACACCTCACTTATGCTGACCAGAGACATACTGCCTACAAAAGCTTTTTTAAAAATGCTTAGAAACATCCAACTTCACCTCAGGTCATGATCTTACAGCTCATGAGTTCGAGCCCTGAGTCAGGCTCTGTGCTGACAGCTCAGAGCCTGGAACCTGCTTCAGATTCTGTCTCCCTCTCTCTGCCCCTCCCCAGCTTGTACTTTGTCTTTTTGTCTCTCACAAATAAATATACATTTAAAAAATTTTTTGAATGCTTAGAAGTATTTAATTTCCTTGAGTGAATCCTTACAATTGCTCCTGGTTTTTAACATGGCATTTATTTCAAATCACTGAATTGATGGAATAAAGATGCGGACACACTTGGTTTGCTCTCTTTTTGTCGGTGTGTGGTAAAGTTTCTACCAACTTCACGTTCCTAAAGACCAGCCTTAAACCTTTTAAGTTTTCCTTGTTATTATTTACTGGAGACTCTAGAAAAAGGATATAATAACTAATGCCCTAAATATTTGATCTCCGATCTAGTTTGGTGGTCTTTGCCTTTTCAACATCTTATTTTTTTTCCTGTGAAGGAAAGTGTCATGTATGAAACTTCCAGCCTTAAATGGAATTTCTGCATCAGTGGTTAATTGCAGTTTATTAAATGGTCCGTGATAAACAGAATTTCATAGCAAATGTGCTAGTATTCTGTGTCTTTAAAACGGACTTAATCAGGAATTTGAGATATCTGATTATATATCTCATATGAATCACAGCTATTGACAGTGTCCTAAATATTTAAGTAAATCATATTGTCCTGATGGCATGTTCAAAACACTGAACTAAAAAAAAATTATAGAAATATTTTAAATTCACCATCTCACTTGGCATAAAAATAAACTTTCAAATATTTGTAACATTTTAATTTGATTCAATCTCCTGAAACAGAAATAATTCGTTGGTAAAGTGTGATGTCTTTCATATTTTTAAAAATGCTTTGAGAGTCAATTGCTTGCATATGAACGACTGAAAGAAATAAAACATTTGGTGCATTGTTTACAAGGGTGAAAACTTTGTGGGTCTGTGTTAAATATTCAAATACCCTGTACTTCTACTTTCTGTATCTTTCCCTTTTCCTCTTCCAATCCTGTAATAGTGAGAAGTTAAATTAATAGGTACGTAACACGTAAAAAATGCTAGTTAGGGAAAGGTTTTCCTGGCGGGTACGGGCCCCTTTACCACACTGGAGTCCTCTGGCGCTGGTCTTCAATGCAGGGGGAGTACAGAGAATGTATTTGATCAGGGCCCAGGTCCCACACTTTGCAACCCTTGACTGCTTTTGCACCGGGGCTTGCCTTCTGTGGTTTCTATTAGTTGCTGATGGTGAATGGCAAGGATCCTAGGGCAGGCACGTTCTTGGGAGACAGGGATTCCTCTGACAGCTCCCTGGCCGGAAGACGCTTCAGTGGCCGTGCCTAGCCTTTCTTAGGCTGCATGGTAGTCTGGGAGGCTCCTGTCAAATGTGTCCTCTCGTCTCCCCTCCTCCTACTCCCTTCCCTGAAGTCTCCCAAATCTGAAGGCTTTCCCAGCCCTGAATTAGGCAGTAGGAAGAACAGGTGCGTGATGTGTACTGTAGCAAAGTGGGGTCATCAAAATAAGAAAGAACAAAATACTGAAAGATGCGTAGACCAAAGCTTCATCTGAACATCTGATCTAGGATGAATTTACTTACCTGTGTTTCATGATTGTCAATTATGTATGAGGGAGGGAGGACATCTTTTTTTCCCCCTAGCGCTTTGGGCCTGTAAGTGTATTGATCTGGTGCTGCCTCCATCCGTATTTGTAAGCGCTCCACATGCATCTCTAAGGCACAACCAGGACTAAAAATTAATACTCTGGACTTACAATACTTAAAGAATAGTTCTACAAATATCCGTGCCAGTGAAAATACAGAGCTGCAGGTACTACCAGAGCTGTAAGAACCATCTTCCTACTGAGGAGAAAACCGAAGATTCTTAAAGGAGGATTATTCATACCACAGATCATCTGTCCTTGAGGTACAGGTCCTTCCGGTTGTGAAGGGTTGCCAGAATGTCCGCTAATACTGATGACAGTGGGTTCAGTTCGTGTCCACGTTGGTTGTGAAAAGAAATGGAAACTCATTTGAGCAGAGGGGGAGCACATTTCCCTTGGTAATTGTGCCTATAGGAAGAATGTAGGCTTATTCTTGATTTCATGCTTGAAAGTATCTTGAGTTACAAGGCTATATCATTCAAATACTCAACACTGTGTGTCTTTTTGAACTGAAAAAGCCTTTAGAAAGGCTTTCCATTTGGTTGGTTTTTATATACAACGGACCCATCATCCCTTACCAAAATTTTAAAAAGTTCTGGATACTAAGAAGTTTTTCGTAAATTTGAGTCAAAGGTATTTTACAAGAAAATCTGAACTTCAACTGACATGAGGATAATTTTGGCATTATTATATTTGGCAGAAAGGAGTTGGGCTGTAGCTAAATTAATATATTTGATTATGGGGTATGGTTACAGATTTCACTGGAGGTATATGATGCATATTATCTTTCTTTTCTAATTTTTTTATAGCTTATGGATTTTTGAGACAAAGAGAGACAGCAGGAGTGGGAGAGGGGCAGAGAGAGAGGGAGACACAGAATATGAAACAAGCTTCAGGCTCTTAAGTGTCAGCACAGAACCCAACTCGGGGCTTGAGCCCACGTACCGTGAGATCATGACCTGAGCTGAAATCGGATGCCTAACTGACTGAGCCACCCAGGTACCCTGCTTATTGCCTTTCTAAAATTTAAAAAATGTATTCTGAAACACACCTGGCCAAAGAGTTTCAGATAAGACATCGTAGATCTGTATACCCTCAAATTTATCAGTTTATTAAGGTTGCTTTCTGAATTTTAGAAATAGCCTAAACTGTAAGAGGAGCAACTGAATTTTCTTCTACTTCAGACCAGTATTCCCTTTTATAGTTACGCTGGAAAACTGTTTTGATAAAATGTTCAAAGTAATTGATGTTGACATACAGGAGACTGAAATGTTACCATAGGATGGTGCATCATAAAGATTTATGAAGGGGCACCTGGGTGGCTCAGCCGCTTAGACATTGGACTCTTGATTTCAGCTCAGGTCATGATCTCACGGGGTTGACTGAGATCAAACCCGAAGCCCTGCTCCCTCACACACACACACACACACACACACACACACTCTCTCTCTCTCTCTCTCTCTCTCTCTCTCTCTCTCTCAAAATAAGTAAAAAAAAACTTTAAAAAATAAAGATTTATGAAAACTCTGGAGAAGAAATGCAAATGAGAACGTCATAATTTCTGTCCCCCTGTATAATTAATTAAGTAAATATCTGGTGGATGAATGGGTTTTAGAATTGACCTCTAGTGGGAAAATAATTCAGATAGTAATGAAATAAGCTAACATGATCCTGTAGGTTGATAATATCCACTAGGATAATAGTGAACACTTCATAAAGAGGATTTAGTTCTTCAGTGTGTTGTTTTTTTTTTTTTAACTTGAAGAATGACCAGTGGCTTCCCCAGAGATTGACTATAAGGCTTAACATCTCCCAGATGTGGTTTAAATCCCATGATAAGTAACTTCCATCAAAAGTAGATTGCAGAGTTTGGTCTTTGGGTTTGTTTGTTTCTGTAGAAAACATTTACCTTATAATACCTTCCCTCCCCCCGCCCCAGACAAACCACTTTTCCCCTTTGCCATTTTTTAAAAAGCTTTATACTTCTTTCATTTTTTAATACATCATTTTACTTCTTTTCATGGTACCTCTCTATTATCAAATTATCTTCATTAAGTAGATTTTATACTGGCAGTTGGCATACTACAACCCATGAGCCAAACAATATGTTCTTATAAATAAAGTTTTATTGGAACACAGCAACACCCATTCATTTGTCTTGGTTATGGCAGTTCTTGCTCTACATTGACAGAGTTGGGTATTTGTGACAGAGGCAATATGGCTGACAAAACCTAAAATAGTTATTCTCTGAACTTTTACAGAACAAGTCCATCAATCTTGATATTATATGATATAATGAATCCTATAACTGAAACAGAAACAACACACTAAATGATTTACCAAGACCATATGGTGAGGTAGGAGCTAAAATTAGGCTCTAGCACCTACCATTCTCCCTTTTGTCTCCACCTCTTCCTCTTTTTCCTAGAAACAAGGATACTTGGGTCAGTTTTGAACAAACACAGTCAATGTTATCATCTTCGGTTTCTTGTAGATCCTCACACCTTTATTCCAAAATTATCTATGTATTTTCTCCTCATCTATGTTTTATACCTGACAGTAACACAAGCATTTTCCATAGTAACACTTGAAATCTAAACTGGCCCTTTGTCTAAATTTATTTTTTTCCTAGAAAATTCTTATATGTGGTCTAATATTATGTGGAATTTATGAGCAAACATAGCTTTTGAGATGTAAGGAAGTAAAAACTTTGGATATAGGATATAAAACTTGCCTCTTTTCTAATGTACAGTCAGAACAAAGAATCAAATGCATGCTATTATACCAGATTCAAACTATTAGAGAGTTCTACTGATATCTGAAGCAGAAAGAAATGCCCAAGGTATGTACTTTATCACAACAGGTAGGAGCTTACCAAGGAGGAAATTATATTTTTAAGCACGGTACATCATATTATAGAGTAATAATATAACAAATGAGCAGGTGTTTGAAGATTGCAATTTGAATGGAAGCTGCACTATTTTAGCTTCATCAGAGGCTGAGCTGCAAGTCTGTTAGGGAAGCCCTTACTGATAGTTTAAATTAAGAAGCCACACTTGAACAGGCCCCATTTCCCTTCCCCATGTAGTGCCGTTAAAGATTCTTAACCTACTGTGACACTTTTGATATAATCTTCCCTATTTCATTCAATTCAGGTTGATTCACACTTTCAAAAATAGTTTAAGAAAAAAATTGTGTGTGTGTGTGTGTAGCATGAATAGCGGATTAACAGAATATTCTTTAAATAAAAGTCTTGTGGACTCTAGTCATTTACGTATCAGCAACCGTGTTATGGCAGTAGTAGACTTTTTGTTTCTTTAAGCTAAGCCAAGGGAACCATGCTCCTGAGAAATTCTGAAATAGTTGTAAGGTCTTTGGGACATTTTAATACATCTGGAATTATTGACCACAAATACATTGCAGGAAACATTTCCTTGCCCACATTAAAGATTCCTATGGTTAAAGTTTAGAGATCTAGAAAATGCTCTTTTTGGATTGACCCCAAATGCATAGAGTGGAAATCTTGCGTGACTATTATTACAATCCAGATGGTGAATGGGTAGGATTGAAAACACTATTTTGTAAGGGCCATAAAGACTGATTACCCATGACTTAGACTGGTGAATAAGAATATATTGCCCATTCTACCTAAAATTAATGACTCAATCAATGTTGAATTATAATGCAGCTCTTTCAGAAGCACCAATAATGCTTACTTTTATGTCAAGTTGATTAATTTTAAGATCACTCATTTTTTTCTTGGAGACCATTCATTTAGAGGTCTTTGTTTTAGTTGTACTTAAATTCCTAGAATTATAATAGTCCTTGGTTGGAAGGTCCTTATATTCAGTGTAAATATGTTTTCCTGTGGCTTCCATCTACTGAACTCAGTCCCAAATACTTGGGGCCATCAGAGTAAGAATGATTCTCTTCCTATATATGGGAGCCTGTATGAGGGAACGCTGCATAGTGGAATTAAGGACGGGCCACATTCTTACCATTCATTCAGGAAAGCATGCAAGTCTTCAAGTTCTCATCTTTTTCTCTCTACCATCCCTGATTACATAGAACTGCAAGACATCCCATAGTCTCCATGGCTATCCCCTAAATTCAACCGTTTACCTGTGCCCCTCTCAGATAATGGTATACAGAGCTGAATGAGTGTTAAGAAACCAGCTAGACAGAGTGGAACTTGGACAATTACATATTTTCTTTTCCTTTCCTAATACTATAAGTATCCCAACCTATTAACTACTTATATAAAATTACCCCATTATTGTAATACCTTTATCCATTATTATAGTTTATTCATCCTTTAACTTTTTAAAAAATCCTTAGTGTTTATTTTTGGGAGAGAGAGAAAGAAACAGAGTGTAAGCAGGGAAGGGGCAGAGAGAGGGAGACACAGAATCCGAAGCAGGCTCCTGGCTCTGAACTGTCAGCACACAGCCTGACGCCGGGCTTGAACCCATGAACTGTGAGATCATGACCTGAACCAAAGTTGGACGCTTAACTGACTGAGCCACCCAGCCACACCTTATAACTTTATTTTAGTGTTTATTTTTGAGAGAGATTGTGCAAGCGGGGGAGGGACAGGGAGAAAGGGAGACAGAATCCAAAGCAGGCTCCAGACTGACTCCTTGCTGTCAGCACAGAGCCTGACATGGGGCTCGAACTCACAAGCCATGAGATCATGACCTGAGCTGAAGTCAGATGCTTAACTGACTGAGCCACCCAGGTGCTCCTCATCTTATAACTTTTACTTATACAAGAATATTGTTGAATTATCCCTTTTATCTATCACTCTTACTAAAAAGCAAGAGTGAATTTGTGTGGCATTATAAATTTAAAAATAAATATAACCCTGAAAAAAATTCTTTTACCTCTTTCAACTTCAGTTTCTTTGTTTGAAAACAAGACCTTTGGACCAGAACTATCTTTTGTAACTTAAGGATTTTGGTTATTGATAAAATACTAAGTTTATAATTGTTATTTTTGAAATGTGAGTTGCGTTACTTGAAGTTTCTCTTGCCTCTTTCTTACAAAATTCCCATAGAGATTAAATATATATTTTAAGTAATCAGTGAGGGTTTTTTTCCATGCCACAGAACCAGTGTAAAATCTACTTAAGTAGGTGAAATATTGTTGCTAGTCCTTGTATGTGAAAATAGTCTGGATGCAGAGAATACAGGTAACTGGGTGCCACAGGAGAGCCTTTACATGACCTGTGAAGACAAATGGTCATGACTGGAGCCAGGCTATGGCTGTGAAGATGGAACTCTGCTCTTCTTCCTCAGAAGCGCACCCTCAGCAGTGCACCTCTAGTTGTTTGAGGATCTAGGCTGTGTTTGATGCAGTCATAACCCATACCATGCTACACCAAGATCTGTAAGATATTGCTACAGTGGACTGAACGTTTATATCCCCCCAAAATTCATGTGCCAACATTGTAACCCCCAAAATGATAGTATTAGGGTGTGGAGTCTTAGGAAGTAATTAGCTGATGAGCACAGGGCCCTGATGAAGGAAATTCGTGCCTTTATAAAAAAAAGACCCTGAGACGCCTGGCTGGCTCAGTCGGAAGAGAGCCCTCACCCCACCCACCACATAAGCACAGAGAAGGCAACATTTTGTCTTGAAGAAATAGGTTCTCCCCAGACACCCAATCTGCTAGCACCAGGATCTTGGACTTCCCAGATTCCAAAACCACGTGAAATGTCTGTTGCTTCTAGGCCACCCAATTTATGGAATTTTTGTCATAGCCACCCAAATACACTAAGACAGGCACCCACTCAGAAGATTCTCCTACTGGCTCGCCCTGTCACCTGAAATTTTGCTGGAGACCCTGCTTTGAATAAAGGACTATAAATGTTAGCCATGTGGCTTTATTTGCATGGGTTAATGTGCCCACCCAGAAAGATAGTAGGTCACTGCCTGGATTAGACTGCAAGGAAATTAGTAAAAGAAATACCTAATAAAAAATGTTAAATAGATACACTTTAAAAAGATTTAAAATCAGATACTATAAGAACAGAAGAGGCAAATTTGAATAAGAACAAAATAGATCTTCTAGAGGTAGAAATACCATTGAAATTAAAAGTCAATGAACATCCACAACAGTAAATAAAAAATAGTTGAAGAATTAGCGAACTGGAAAATAGAACTGAGTTCGTATCCTGGAATGCAATAGAAATAAAGAGATGGAAAATATAAATGAGCAACAAGGAAGATAGAAAAATCCAACGTACTCCTCCTAATCCAAGTCCTAGAAGGAGAGAATAGAGAAATTGTTGGTATGTTCCAGAATTTATGAAAGCTCTGTGATAGATGCAGGAAACAAAGTGAGCCCAGAGTGGGATAAATAAAAATAAATCCAAACCTAACATACATTGGATTGAAACTATAGCCATGCAAACGCAAAGAGAAAAACAAACAAACAAACAAACAAACAAAAAAACAGATTACAAGATCTCAACAATTAGACTGATAGAATAGAATTCTCCACATAATAGCACCTGGAGACAAGGAGTATTTGCGTATTTTTGGGAGAAAACCAATTGGCTCCTAGTTGTGTTTAATTAGCTATATTATCATTTAAGAATATGGATTAAATAATACCATCTTCAGAAAGAAAAAAGAATTTCTCACTTTCAGGCACTTTTTTAAAAAATTACTAAAGGTTGGCCTTCAGGAGAAAGGAAATTGAACTCAGAAGGAATAAAATATTAGAAGCAATGGAAATAAAGAAATAGGTAAACTTCAAAGTACCATTTTAAATAGCAACAGAGATGCATAAGAAATTCATCAGAGCTTTGCAAAACATGGAGAAAATTAAAAATCCTATTGAAATCAGTCTTAAATTTCCTTAAATGGGCAGTTATACAATGTTCATGAATGGCAAGACTCATTAAAGAATAATCATGTTCAAACTCACCTATAAATTCAATGTGATTCTAATCAACCTTCCATTAATTGGTTTTTTGGTTTTGTTTTGTGGAGCTAGAAAGGCTGTTCAGCATTCACACAGAAAATGAAAGGCCAAGAACTGGCAAATCAATTTGAGGAACAAGATCAAGTAGAGGGTGTGTTTTTTTCTTTCAGCTTTAAAAACTTATTAAACAGCCCACAGTTTTAATTAAAACATGTCATATTCTCAGAGTCATAGGGAGGTAAATATAACAAAATAGACTAATAACAGACCCATGTATATATGGAAATATATAATAATAAGAATAATAAGGACTTTTACCATGTAAGTTTCAGGCACTATGGTAAGTGCTTTACACATTCTAACTCAGAGATCCACAAAGGTGCACTCAATTTCAGTCAGGCACAGCAGCATTACTCGTAACAGCCAAATGGTGGAAACAACACAAGTGTCTATCAAAGGATGAATGGATAAACAAATTATGTTATACATATACTATGGAATATTGCTCAGTCATGGAAGAGAATGAAGTATTGAAACATGCTACAAAGTGGATGAACCTGGATAGCATTTTGGTAGGACAAAAGGTCACATTTTATATGATTCCTTTTATATGAAATATCCAGAGGCAAATCCACAGAGACGGAAAGCGAAGTATTTATTGGTTGCTAGGGGCTAGGGAAAAGGAATATGGAGAGGGATTACTTGAGGATAATGGGATGTTCTTCTGGAGTGATGAAAATGTTGTAAAACTAGAGAGAGATTGTAGCCGCACAACACCGTGGGTGCACTAGATGCCACTGAATTGTACACTTTAAAATGCTGCATTGTTAATATGAACTTCATGTCAGTAAAAAAACCTCAGTCATGAAGAACAGACTATTCAATACACATGCTTGGGAAATTGTTCATGAATATGGAGAAATATCAAATTTGATGTATTCTTCATACATTACACTAAAATAAATACCACGTATATTAAAGCCCTAAATACAAGCAGTACTTTAAAACTTATGGAAGAGAATTTAAGAGAATAGATGATTCTTGAGAAGCTTGAATTTTCTGCAAGAATAAAGACCATTAAGATAATTAAGATAAGAGGCGCCTGGGTGGCTCAGTCAGCAACACATCTCCCTTCGGCTCAGTTCCTGATCTCACGGTTCGTGGGTTTGAGCCCCACATCGGGCTCTGTGCTGACAGCTCAGAGCCTGGAGCCTGCTTTGATTCTGTGTCTCCCTCTCTCTTCCCCTCCCCTGCTCCCACTCTGTCTCTCTCACTCTCTGTCTCTCTCAAAAGTAAATAAACATTTAAAAAAATGTTAAAGTAAGTGAAATGCCACAGACCAGGAGGGAATATTTGCAGCCAGTACAATTGGCAAAGGATTATTAATTGATAATATTTGATGGACACCCTCATCTTGGGAAGAAAAAAGACAACCCAATAGAAAAATGGGCCAAAGCAATGAACAGACAATTCACAGAAAAGGAAATCTGGAAAGTAACCAGGAAGATGCAAATTGAAACAATGATATGCCCTTTTACACCTGACAGGTTGACAAAAAATCCAACTTTGAAAACAGCCTATGTTTCACAGGATGCGGAAACATGGGCCCAGTAAAACATTGTTGATGGCATATAAAATTGCTTTAGAGAGCAATCTGGCAACACCCACACAGCTGAACAAAGGCTTACAAGACAGTTCCAGTGTCGACATCTAACCTAGAGAAACTCAAACAAGCAAAGAGACAATAAATAAATATACAAGGATGTTTACCGCAACTCTTTAAATAGAAAATATATGGAAACGACTGTCTATCACCAGTGGATGAAAAAAACCCTATAAAAAGAATGCTAAAATAGCAGCTAGAAGAAATGAACTGTGTGTGTGTGTGTGTGTGTGTGTGTGTGTACAGATATAAGATAAAAAGCAAAATGTTGAGTGAAAACAAGTTGGGAGAACTTTAAGGCACGTGGAAATTACAAATACCAACTCTAGAGCACTGATTATTTCTGGGAAGGGAGGGTAGGAAAACAAGTAGGACCAGGATGGCTTTCTGTATATCTGTAGTGATTTGTTGACAGTAATAGAGTGATTGCTAGCAAAAATGGCAAAATGCTGACATCTGTTAAATCCACGTAGTAAGTGCATGAGTGTTTATAAGATTATTTTTCACACTTTATATAGACAAAAATGAAAGCAAAAGAAAGATCAAGGCCTCGTGCTCATGGTAATATTTGAACTGAAATAGTATTTGACCCCAAACTCCCTGGATGAACTGCACCCAGAATGCACCAAAGGCTTTCCCTCAGATCAGAGCTCTACAGCACTCTGTATGGAAAGAGTTACTCCCCAAGTGGAGCTCCTGGTGAAAGGAGGAAGGCAGATGTTGAAGCACCTCTAAGTCTTGGAAAATGCAAGGAGGGAAAACAGGAGACGGGGGCAGAATGAAGGAATTAATCCCACCCTGAGGATGTCTGCAGAAACCAAGCCGGATGCAATGTGTACACGCGTGTGCTCTCCCCCCCCCCCCAAGTGACAGCAGTGAAACAGGTATGGACCTGGAGGAGGGAGGCAGCAGACAAGAGGTGTCCACAGTTTTGACTGTATTTGACTTAGCAAACTGGATAGGGCTGACACTTAGAACATTTGGGAGGGATGGGGGCGGATCACGCTGAGGAGCCCTCGGGAGTCTTGAAAGTGAAGGAGGCCATGTTTTGGGTAGAACGGGAAAGAGGAGCACTCATTGAAAGTCTTAAGTGTGAAATTAGATCCCCGCATCTTCCCCAGCCTCGCACATCTCTTTGCTGAACTTTCAAGGAGACAGGTGGGAGGAAGGAGGAGTATTCAGGGGTGTGGTGGGTGCAGCAGTTAGGACCCCTGGGAAACTGATAGAGCTTCGGCATTCCGAGATAGCAGGCCCAGTGGTGGGGGGAGCAGTTTGGGGTGCCACACTGAAAATTGTGGTTAAGGAAAATTTAACATTTCGATTAAGCAGACCCTCCAGCATCCCCTTCTTCCCTCCCAGAACACTGGTATCCAGGATCAGAATCCAGGCAGGGACGTGGATATGTTTTCCCTCTAGACTGCTAATTTGCCCAAGAGATTTTTGACATTTAAAAAAATTTGTTTAATGTTTATTTATTTTTGAAAGAGAGAGAGACAGAGTGTGACTGGGAGAGGGGCAGAGAGAAAGGGAGACACAGAATCTGAAGCAGGATCTAGGCTCTGAGCTGGCAGCACAGAGCACAACGTGGGGCTTGAACTCACAAACTCTGAGATCACGTCCTGAGCCAAAGTCAGAGGCTTAACCAACTGAGCCACCCAGGCGCCCTGAGATCTTTGACGTTTTGAGATTTTGACATTAGAGATTTTTGTCATTGGATGGTCTCCGGCAAAGCAGCTGGGTTTGATTTTGACCCACGATGGCGGCTGCAACGTTAGGGGAAGCATGAACTCAGAGTGAGAAAAAGGTGGGACCCACAGCTCTTGTTTGACAAAGCTAGGACCCGAGTCCTAGGGGAGGGGAGGGGCCTGCACAGAACGATGAAAAGAAGTCAGACCCCACACTACCACATATAATGCAGGTGTCTTTTCCTTGAAGACAGAGATGCTGTGAAGTATGGTAAAAATGTACCAAGTCAGACTAGGTGGAAGGGAATTTTTTTAAGGTTCATCTATTTACTTTGAGAGAGAGAAAGAGAAAGAGTGCACGCACACAGGGGAGGGGCAAAGAGAGAGGAAGAGGGAGAATCCCAAGCAGACTCTGTGCTCCCAGCACAGGCTCAGTCTCCCAAACTGTGAGATCATGACCTGAGTCTAAAAGAAGAGTCAGACACTTAACCTACTGAGTTACCCAGGTGTATCCCCAGCTTTTTTGTTTTTTAACTTTATCCATTTATTTTGTGGAAGGGAATTTTTAAAGGAAGTCAATTCTGTTACTTTCAAAGTACAAATGGTTCTGTATGTTAAACTAGGCTATCAAAGTATGGGCTGGCCAGTGCTCTGGGGGACCCACTTTAATGAATTAGATAAAGTTGATTTATATCTCATATACTAAATGATTGTCAATTGCTGCTTCTAAGGTAATTGAGAATGCTTGAGAGTAATTTAAGTGACACTTTACACTATTAATTAGCTCTACCTAACTTTTTTATTTCATTGATAGAGCAGAGGCCTGGCTCAAATTATTTCAGCAATCTAAGCAAAATGAAGTTTTCTGGGTAGAGGAATGTTTCTGGATCTATTATTGCCTGGCAGGAATCTGATTTGGATCTAGCAAGATTTTGACCTTTGATGGTACTTGTTTAGCATTTAAGTATGGTAGCCTAGCCTTATCACACCTTGTTTGCCCACTAATTAAACAGTTCAATCAGAAATCTCCCTCTTAGGGGCGTCTGGGTGGCTCCATCGGTTAAGTGTCTGACTTTGGCTCAGGTCACGATCTCATGGTTGGTGAGTTGGAGCCCCGCATTGGGATCTGTGCTGACAGCTCAGAGCCTGCTTCAGAGCCTCTGTCTCCTTCTCTCTGCCCCTCCCCAACTCGGGAACGCCTGCATATTCTCTCTCTGTCACTCTATCTCTCTCTCTCTCTCAAAAATAAATAAATAAATAAATAAGTATTTTAAACAATCAAATTAAGAAATCTCCCTCTAAATAAATCCGAATACACATTTTGAGACAAACATATTTTAAAGTTGATTTAATTAATTAATCTGAAAACGAGAGCTCTGGGCAGTTAGTTGTTTCTAGAAGCATTTGTTTTTGATTTAACATCTTCGTCAAGACAAAAAGATAAACAGGAAGAGTGTGAGTTCCTAGAGAAAGACAGTGTCCCTCTCATCTTCTCTCTGAGGAAGCTTGCTGTGTCTTCTTTCCTCATGTCAGAAATGTATGAAGTGTCTTTTCACTAGGAAATACGGTACGTGTCGTTTCCAGAATGGCTCTTGTCTTCATGGGGCTGAGAATATAAGCAGGAGATCTGGTACAACACAGGGCCAAGTGGAGTGTGTGGTTAAGGAGTAGCTCAGGCGAATCCCCACAGTCTGCATTTGACTCCACTTTTTTACTTTTCTTCCTTTTTCCCCCCAAATTCCTTTTTTAAAAAAGTCTTCCCATTTTCCAAATTCCCAGCTGCTGAGAAGGAGAGACTCTGACCTTACCTGTGTTGGCATCAAGCAAAGCCCACTGTGCAGCTCGCTGTGTGTGCCTGGCCTGCCCAACTCCGGGAGTGCGACAGCTCGCTGGCGTGGTGGACAGGAAGAGCTCCTGTTATTTATCTTGATGAAACTGCTTTTCTTTAATGTGGGCGACCCCTGGCCCAGCTGCGGAGGGTAAGAGAGGAGCACCAGTTTGTAGTGGGAAGGCCTAGGTAGGGGTGTCAAGGTTACCCTCGCCTCTCGGAGCCTTTCTCCTAGCTGGGAACAGAAGAGGTGGGTTCTGAAAGCCCTGCTAGTCCTTTAGGGGGTGAGTAGTTTGAACCATAAGTAAAAAGCCCCAGTCATAATAAGCTTGGCATTCTTTATTTTATTTTATTTTTAATGTCCATTTATTTTTGGGAGAGTGAGAGAGAGCACAAGTGGGGAAGGGGCACGGGGTGGGGGTGGGGCAGAAGATCTGATGCGTGGTCTGTGCCGTCAGCACAGAGCCCGATGCAGAGCTCGAACTCATGAACCGGGGATCATGACCTGAGCCGAAGTGGGATGCTTAACTGACTGAGCCACTCAGTAGCCTCGGCTTGGCATTCTTTTAAAGACTGGCAGGTACATTTGTCTTTGGTGAAATTTAGAAACTTTTCTAGGGATCAAGCCTGCAACTCACTTGTTAGCTCAGGTCAGTTAAAGAAACACTTAGCACCTACCGTGTGTAAAGCTCTGCGCTAGATGGAGACACGGAAAGAAGCAGTCTATGTGGGCCATCCGGCCTAGGGCAGCCCCAAGTGAGGAAGAAACAATCAGTTCTAACTAAGCTTTATCATTTTCATTGCTCTTGAAATTTTAGAATAAAGTTTCCTGATTTTAATTCTCTTGCAATAACATAAACTTATATATTAATATGTGCATAATCATTAATCTAAGCACACTTGAATTGCACACTTTGGAATTAAATTATAAAGCACAGTCTTATTAATGCAAAAAGAAAATGGACGGGCTTGCTGACGGATTTAGTTACCTTTTATAAACGCTGAATTGGCTTCTTGAATTAAAATAATCATATGTGTCTCTTGAAAAGATATTTACACTGACAGTTTATAAATGCTAACTAAATTCCTTTCAGACCAAGCAGCCAGGCCCTTAGACTGGAGGCATTTAATTTAGGAGAGGTGAAGTTGAAGATTAATTAATCATTTTAGGTTTTTTTTACATTATTTATAATGTTTTAATAAGTGTTCCAAAGAAAAGCCAAAGTTTCCTATTTGCAAGGAGTGTCTATTTGTGCCCTCAAATCTGTTATTCAAAAGCTGTCCTTCGATACACTTGAGGGTTGTGTCTTCCTGGGGGAACTTACCATGGTTTTGTGCACAGTTTGATTTTGATTTCCACGGTTTCACGTGTATTCCCGTAATTTGGATTAGAGACACTGTTTAGGTCCATGAAGACCTTTTGCTGTAGTACCACCCTCTTCCTTTTGGGCATTTCCTTTAATTTGACCTTTCTTTGAAATTCTATTTGTCTTCATTTTCTCTCATCTGGTCCGCATCCTCTGGCGCAAGGTGCTTAGGAAGCGGGTTATTCCTGCTGGCACCGACAGCATGTCTACAGCAGGTAGTAAAGCAGACGGGAGAGAGCAGAGGCTCTTCCCGCACGGTCACTTAGCAGCTCTCTTAGGGTCCTCAACAGTAACATGGCAATAATAGCACCCGTTTCGTGGAGGGTGGGAGAGATTCTATGCGTCAAGTGTCCAGCAGGGTGCTTAGTGCTCCGGGACCAAGTAGCAGATAGTTAATAATTAAATCCTGGTGGTCTTTGATTTTGTAATTTTGACCTAATATTCCTGCCAAATATCTATATTCACATACTGTTATTACACTTAATAGATTGCCTCATTATCCAAAATCACACAAAAATGAACTGTGCAAAACGTATATTGACAACCCTATGTTAGTAACTCTTATTTAGTGTTAAGTAATACTGTTTTCATGACCATTTTTAACTCCTCTGAAAATGTAGGCGCCCCTCAGTACATGCCCACGGAGCAGGGCAGAGGGCACCTGCTTAAAGCATTACTGAAATCTAGTTCCTGCGTGTGCGTGCACGCTGCAGAATGGATTTTATACTTTCAAAGGACTAATAAAAAGACCAAAATGCTTTGCAAATGAAGTGGTGCGATTTAAAGAGAACAGCCACTATTTGTCTCGGTTTTCAGACCTCCTGATTGAAAGGGCCGTGCCTGGATTTGATGCCCAGACTTGAAAGTTCCCTGAACCAGAAGAACCATGTGCAAAACACATCAAGGGACTCGGGCTTCCCAAAAACCCAACTTCATTGTTTTTCTTGGAGGTGGGGAGAGCTGCTGTTCGGAAAAATTTCCAAGGTTTCTGTGATTTGTTATGAATTGAAGGTCGTTCCCTGGACCAGATTCGTAGGAGGCACCGGAGTCCGTCGGTCGGTCAACGTGGAAGCAGATGTGCCTGGCAATTCTGCAGCGGAGGAAAGAAAATCTGCAAGAAAAACTCACTTGGCTTATTACCTCCTTGGGTTTCACTTTGCATCTCTCCAGACTGTCTTCTCCCAGACTTCCACTAGAGGGCGCTGAGCTCCCAGCAGTGCCGGTGCTCCAAGTAGGGGTCTTTTCTGATCCTGGTCCCAGGAGACAGCCGTGTCCTGCTGCGGAGACTCCGGAGGATTCTGGGTCCAGTCTGGGGTTCAGGGTTCCCTCAAGGGATGACTCTTCGACCCCCTGGAGAGGGTGGGTAACTCTGAGAACCGTACACCTCAGGACTGGGATTTCAGAAACCCCAATGAAGGCTTTTGATTTTTGATCTACTCTCTTCGTTTCAAA
Source organism: Helogale parvula (assembly GCA_004023845.1). Taxonomy (NCBI): domain Eukaryota; kingdom Metazoa; phylum Chordata; class Mammalia; order Carnivora; family Herpestidae; genus Helogale; species Helogale parvula. The sequence goes on along the minus strand of PJEM01010103.1, from coordinate 25,533 downwards.
AGGGCACTGGTGGGGATGAATTCTGTTGGGTCCCAGGGCTCTGGAGACTCTGCTTCCTGACCCCCGATTGCCAGGTCGCTTCAAACACATATGTGCTTATGGGAGCACTAGCCTGGAATATATGAAACCAGAACTCCAGAAAATCCAGAACAGAGGTTTTCCCTGAAAGAGGCAGGCTCTCTGTCACAGAGCCCCCTTCCCCCCTCCCCGCCCCGGGTCTCCGTGCCCCCTGCCAGCCTTGCTCCTGCACTGGCATTGAGTGGGTGAGGGGGATCACTCCTGAATTAAAATTCTAACGAACAGGTCAGCGGTTGCTGGTGCTGTAAGTAGGCTCCCTCCCCGCATGCTCTGTGAGCACGAAGAGTATGATGAATGGCGACCAACTCTACCCCGCCTGCCCCTTCTTTGTTTCTCTGGGTGCTGTGTTTGAGGACCTAATTTTGAGCGACCTGCCCCTGTTTAAACTACTTCTGCCACTTTGAAACATCTGCTGAGAGTAACCAGGAGCCGCATTTCCACTGCACTCTAGGCCTCACAGCATAACTTTCGCACGTACTGGTACTGTGACTTTTGATACTTCCACAACCATCCGGCATGACTCCCCTCCTTCCCACCTCAAGGATGAGAACGACAAGGTCCAGAAGGGGTAAGGGCTGGCCCTGGGACTTGAACTCACATCCTGTGATTCAAAGGAAATTGCTCATATTTTTTCAGGTCTTGGCAGCACTAAGAATTCATTTGGGTTTGACTCCAGGGAAACCCTTCCGACTCTGAGCTTCACATGGGTGTGTGTTATCAGGAAATTATGACATTCCCTCCAGACACTCTTCAGAAAATGGCAGCATGGATTTTTCCTGGACTGGTTGAAGGGCATCCTTCCTTAGGGCAGGAGGATGAACTGGACAAGCCCTGGAGGTGGCTTCTAGTCATTCTGTTCTGTAGAACAAAGCACCCAGAAATAGACGAATCGGTCCTTTTCACCACAAGAACATTTGTGGCTAATTGTATAAAAGCAGGCTATTTCCAGTCTAATTAATAACTACCGTAGAGTCGTTTTAGGAGGTGCTCATCTCAGTAATAGATTAAAAAATTCTCTCCGGTTTGAGACCTCATTGTTCTGGAGCATGGCGGCTGTCCCGCGTGAAGCATGCAGTTCTCCCCGTGGCCACAGGGTGGCGGGATGACCTTAAGCTTCTTCCTCGCCTTTGGACAGGAAGCACAGCTCTTGTCAAAATGAGCAAAATGGAGCAACTCAGGAGCGCGTTCAGTGTGACAAGGACCTCACGTTTGTAATTTCTTAAAAAGGGAGCAGCAAGCGCTCTGTTTCCAGAATGTCAGTGACGGGAGGTAGTGGGAGAGGGGATGCTGGATTCTGAGGCATTAGAAGAGGCTTGGTAGTTTGGAAGAACCCGTCAACTGCAGCCCACGGCCCTGTTACCTGGCCGATGCTGAGGGGACTGTGTCCGGTGGAAGCCCGCCTTTGGGCATTCCAAAACTATTTCCGTTCCCCCTCTCTGTCTCTGGACCTTCTCTCCTGGGGCTCTGCTTTGAAGATTGTCAAAGGGGTGTTTTACGTGTTGTATAAATCGGGGAGGGGGTTGATGCACCGTCCATGGGGCAACAATCCATTTCTGAACCTCAGACTGAGACATGTGCTTCTGACATGAGTGGCCATATGGGGGGGGGGGTGAGGGAATATTTAAATGTGGATTCGGGTTGGAAGGGCACCTCCAGTGGAAGCAGAGATGCATCTAGACTTGAAGGAGCGTTTACTGGGTGCCTACTGTGCGCATCATGATGCAGGTGTGAGCCACCGTGGGGCTGACGGACCTACTAGGCGCCCACAGTAGGCGGACTGGGCAGGAGCCCGACAGACCCCAGTGATGCCCATCCGGTGACTGTGAGCTTTCACCTCCCGCACTTCTGCCGAGCTCTGGAGGCCGCCATGCAGAGACAGCAGGGTTCGGTGTCATTAGCTCGAGTCTTCTTAACAGGATTAGCAGAAGTGATGCCGATTTCAATGTGGAGACAGTTTCCAAGCACATCTGGAGGGATGGAGGAGCCCGTAGCATTTTTCTGTAGATGTGATTAAGACTCCTTTCCTCAAATTTGAGACCGCGGATGGGTGTTTGCGCACTTGCCAGTGTTTCAGACACACACGTAACACACACACGCTGCGGAATGGGGAGGCGTCGCCGTTCAAGTTTCAAGAGGGAGGCTGCGTGTAATAGCTCCTTTCCTCCTTCCGGATCCACTTTCGCTTGAATATTTATGACATTCACTTATTAATCTTTTATAGGTATTCACAGAACACCTACTGTGTGCCAGGTAAATTAAAATGAGTCAGAGTCATGCTTATTTTTAGAAAATGACAGACCCCAGGGAATCCATCCTTTGGGAGGGAAAAGGCAGGGCTGAGCGGGGTGGCTGTGAGGGACAAAGTAGGTGGTGACAGAATGAACTCAGTGACGAGGCCATCACGCTGGCCAGGGGGGCGTGGGGCGACTCGGACCCAGTTGCCTGCCTGGGAGCCCCCGTTCTCCTGAGCCACCTCCTCCCAGTCTTCACAGAAACTGCAGTCTCTCAAGGAGACTATGACCCTCATAAATAAATAGGACTCTCCTCCTTCGGTCAAGAGGATTCTAGGGCATTAGGGGAGCACCTTTAGAGAAAGTCTAAGGTCTGGTTTCTGAGAGGTCCCCCAGGTCATGGAGCCCCTGTGTCATCTCTGAGGGCTCAGTGATCACAGCCCAGCTCCCTCCATGCTGGTACCCATGAGGCAAGGCGCCCCCGACAAGAGCGTGTCTGCACGTTTTATCCCAGCCATGCTAGAGTTGTGGCTTCACCCTGGTTCTTCCAACTTCATTCCTAAAGTTGCGTGGTGAGGAGCCATGTGCATTGTTCCCCAAGTTCCTGGGTCAAGAATGAGGGACCCCAAGATCTCAGGAGAGGGGGGACCAGTTCCTTCAGGGAGGCTCCAAAAGGCTGTGAGCTGAGATGCACTGGGGGGCTTCAGGCTGCCCTAAAACCAGACCTGCGGCGGCTAGTGGGCAAGTGGGTGGAATTGTGGGTGGCTCGGTGCCAGGCTCGAGGGGGTGCTTTGTAGGCGTCTGCTGGGTAAGAGATGGAGAGAGGGCAAGAGTGAGCATGAGGACCCAACCCCAGGCCCCAGAGTGGCAATGAGAGAGCATAGGAGGGGAGAGACTGGGGATCTGAGGCTTTTGTTAGCCAGGTGGCCTTGAGTAGACTATTTCACCCTGTAGGACCTCAGTTTTCAAATCTATAAAACAGGGAAGAAAAAATGTTGCCTTCCTCACTAGGTTGGACCAACACCAGTGAGTCCGGCTGGTGTGTGCAGGTGGCTGTGGTCCTTGAAGGCAGGCTCTCCTCTGGGCCTGGCCCGTCTTCAGTGCCTGTGCAGGCATTGCTGAGGTGCCCCTGCCTGCCGCTGGCTCCATCTGTCCCAGGTGAGGAGCCCTTGGGGTGCCTGCCGCCCACCCATCCTCGTCACATGGCCAACACGTGCCCTTTCGGGAGCTAGGTCCAGGTCAGGTTCGAAGTCATTGGGCTCTGACCTCACTCAACTTCTTCCTTCCTCACTGTCCCTCTCACCTTGCCTGTGATCCCTCACACTGAGGTCCCTGTGGGGCGCCTCACCTTCGCTGACACCCTTTCCTTCACCCAAACCCTCAGGCTCCTCAGCGTCTAGGACTGGCCGTCGTTCGGCCAACTGGACAACATGGGCATCATGGTGGTAACACCTTAACCTCCCACCCCTGCCACCCCCTATCCATAGTGCTTCCTCTGCAGTTCCTCAAGGTTGGCATAAAGAATAATATTTGAGCCTCATGGCAGGGCCAAAGGGCTAGAAATTTCCTTTAGCCCTCAGACTACTCAGGCAGCTCTGCCCTAGTGTCAGCTTTGCTGCTGTGGCTTCCCCTCCTCCATCCCCATTTGAGCTTGTGGTGAGGACATTTATAATGTCCCCTCTCCCTGCACTCCTCCCCACACCCCCGTGCCCCCAACACCCATGCTGCTTGTCCCCCTGCAGGTCCCACTGACATGGATGGTAGGGTAGATCTGGGGGGACTTGCGGTTTGCAGCATGACTAAAATATGTCACCATTGACAGGGTGCTCATAGGCTGGTGTGGGGAGACAGCCTGGCTTTCGATCTGGCCTCATTCTTGCATCTGTAAGACAGGTTTAGGTAGGTCCCTCAGCTGAACAACCCCGACATCCTGGGTGTTCCTCAGATGCCAGGCCATCATGTGTCCCCATTGATAAGCATGTCCTGAGCACTTCCTAGGGTCCCAGCACTGCCCAGGTGCTGGAGGGAACTTTTAGTGAACAAAGCTGTTTTCCCCACAGAGCTTCTGGTCTCTTGGAGAAACAGAGGAAACCTAAAATGACATAAATTACTATATGTATCAAAGTGGTGGTAATTACTTAATTGTTACCTTTGCTTCTATCCTGGGGCATGTGGGGTGCTGATGCTTCCAGGGAAGATCTAGATTGTCTTCTGGGGATGAGACCTCATTTGCGTATTTTGATGTTTTCATGCAATCTTTCTCCACCAGAGTTCCTCATGGAAACCCCAGAACACAGAACACGATCCTGGTGACATTCCTCTCAGCTCTGCCCAGGATTGTTCAGAACTAGGACCATGCTGGATGCAGACCAGAGAAGCAAATTCACTACATACAATGGATGTCTTAGGGCACGGGGCTTTCCCCCCACCTCTCCGCTTCTTCGTGACAAGTTCTTCCATTTTTCATCCTCTGAACATTGGTTTCTCTCACTTCCTGCCTCTTCTGATACTTTTGTTTTTCAATCCCCCGTCTTGGATTATTTCTTCTATCTTTCACCCTCCTGAACACAGAAGAAGAAACAGAAATACTGAGCGGAGGTACTTTCATCAGTGATGGGAGATGGTTCTTGTTGATGTGAAAACCTGCACACCGAGAGGTGGCATCTAAGATAATAACTGTGGCCACAGGTAGCCACACAGGACTTCTGTCAGGTTAACCATTAAGAAAAAAAAAAATCCGGCCAGTACCTGCACTTGTGCCCCACCCTCCACAGCAGCTGACTTTGTTAATAGAATAGGGTTTCCCTGGATTAGGGGGAAACCAGGGCAAATGGGCAGCTGGGCAGAAGGAGGCATTCTGGCTGATGGTGGGGGGGGTCTGCAGACTGAGTGCAGGAATAAAAGACTCATGAGCAGTAGCCCCTGGGGCCACTGTTACACTGTTTTCTCCTGTTTCTTCCCTGGATCCCTGACTCCTTTTTGCAAGGGCATGACCCCATACAGTGTGGGCAGAGGCTGTGGTCCCTATTCACCGTAGGCCAGGTCTCGCTAACCCTGGGAGGAGCACAAGGAGGACAAGGAGAGGAGTCGGACTTCCTCCCCAAAGCACCCGGCCCAGCTGTGACTTTGGTGCTGACAGAAGGCCTTGCAGGTTGAAGACAATGATTTGTTATTGTTACTGTTTAATATTCATCAAATGCTTGTAATGTGTTGGACGGCATCGAAAAAGATTCGTGGTAGGTAAAATTAAACTGAGCTCAGAACTGGCCTGGTGCCTCTGCGTCTGGCAGGCCAAGTTCTGGTTTCTTCTACTTGTCCACAAAAATGACCTCAACCAACCAGGAATGGGAAGCCCCCACCAACATAGCCCTGCTGATAACTCTCTTTTAAAAAGGCATTAATTCCTGTAATTTTTGCTGCCTTGGGTTACAGAAGCGGTGATGATAGGGTTACCTTCAAGAATGAAAGATCCAGGGAGAGAAGGTGACCCAAAAGGGTGGCAAAGCAAATCAGTGTGAATGGCATCTTTGAGCCATATCTATGACATCAGCAAAGCTGGGCTTCAGTTCTTCCTTCCCCTTTCCTCTGGTTTGGATGCTCCCTCTGTAAGACATGTCAAGTCCTCTTTCTCCTTCCCGCCTCAAGCCCACCTACCAGGAAATGATTATATATGCTTATTTGAACTAAAGAATGTTTTTTTTTAAAGAGAGAGACAGAGAGCGAGACAATAGGCCCAAAATGGGGTCACTTATGCTAAGCCCCATGTCACCAAACTGAGACTTAATACTGAACTTAATTACTGGTTCAACCTCCTCTGGGGATGGGATCTTCAACTGGATCCCAGTTAATCTGGAGTTAACTGGTCTGCACTAGTGAGGTAGTCTTCCTGAGAGACCCCTGAAGCTTCCTGAAGGAAAGTGACCTTGCCACAACCAATCCATTCTTTGCTGGTAAAACTGCCTTGTCCCACTCTCTTCTGGCTACACAAGTTGGGTTAGAAAGACACTAGCTACCCACCAGCTTCATGAAAGTGTCCGTGATGCAAGGTAGGCTGTGAAACACCACATAATCCCCAAACCAATGGCACATCCCTCTTAGGTATTATTTGGCTGCCAGGTACCCAAGGTTTAGTGAAAGATATGTGATCCTTAAGTTCAAAAGAGTTGTGTATGCTGTCTTCTGTTACTTGTTTATTTTATGTCCAAGAACTGTGGTCCTGGAAACTATCTACAGAAAGCCTAAATCTTACTAAAACAACTTAAAATACAACGATCATTATGGGGAGTCTTCCAATTAGACAAGATCATTCATTTAAGACATGCACTTGAAAGCAAAGATTCCTGAGTTAAACAGACAGAACAGGATACCTATTTTAATTGGTATTCATAAGCTTCCAGAAGGCTTCAAGATTTCAAAATAGCTTTTTTTTTGAAAGATTCATTGCAAAAGCTAATGAAAAATTAAAGACACAAGAGGTACCTAAAACAAAAGACTGCATGGCTGACATGACTCTTACTGCTCCTCTCTCTCCTTTACCTGTGTCCTCATTTCGGTTATCCTCTGTCTAAACTGTCTTTCCATTCTGAAGAGATTACACAACCATAAACAACAGTCCACCAAATTAATGACCTTACAGAGGCCCCTGATATTTACCTGTGAAGAAGTTCTCCCGGGACACGTGGGACTCCGAGGGATTTTCCGGTAAACCTCTCTGTTATTCCCTTAAACAGGCAAGAGAAACTAAAATTAAAATTAAAGGAAAATGTTCTGGCAGTTAACAGAGCCCACAGATGGGATCCTGGGAAAACTGGCGAAAGCCAGGGAAGGGTAAGTGTTCTTACCATAATCCCTGCCTGTCGTACCTCCTCAAGACAGGAAAATAAAAGTTCATGTGATTCCTTCCTTTCCAAACCCAGACCCATTGGCTAGTGATCCTTTCTTTCCCAGGAGTAGCCATTACCTTCTTGTTTGTCTTGTTTTGGGTCCTGATCATTTGGCTTTGTAATGGTCAGATTGGGAGCCCCAAAATATGGCCAGACACATTTGTGGCAATCTATGTGTGGACAGAAATATAGGTTGAACTCCATTTGGGGCTGGGTCCTACCAAACTGCTGCCAGCCCTCAGGGGAATTGTCGAAACCTTGCTTTTCCTCTGGTTATCTTTGGGAGTGGCTCTGGACCTTAGGAGAGTAGTATTTTTTATGCCTTCTTGGGACTTGTCTCTTACATCCACAGCAGGTTATTTAATATTTCCAGGAATATTTACTGTTTGTCTTAGGCTGAAACCTAAGGTGTTTGAAAGGATTTTTTAAAGTACCTCTGTGGTCAGAGGCTGGCCAAATTGGAAACTGATTTTCAGTGCCTGATAGAATTCTTTTTAGGCCTTCTCTCCTAAGCTAAATGTACCTGGGGCTGGGAGGGAGGAGCACTTTCTGAAACCTTCCTGAAGCGATATACTAAGAGACTCCAAAGCACAGCTTTAAATCCAGAACATAGAAATAATGTGGTTTGATAGGCAGATCAGCTCCTTGATATAATTTTGGCTGCAGCCCAACTCTAACAAATCTTTGCAAAACCAGAAATGCAGCTCTAGAAACAATTTTAAATCCACTTAGCTTCTTTTTTTTTTTTTTTTTTTGCCAATTCCAGAAACTCTCCTATTTATCTCAGATAGCTGGTAAGTATTGTAAAAATTCTGACCTTAGAAAACAAAATCCCTTCTTGAAGCAACTTGCATTCTTTCCCCCTGGCTTTGAGATGTGAGGGTTCTACCTGGTATTCTCCAGGAACTCTTACCTAGGTCATCTCTTTGAAATGGGAATTTCAGGGAGGAAATTCTCATTGGAAGGAAAACAAAGAGGGGAAAGGTGATTTTGGTGAATGAAAAATCTTAACTGTGTTCTCCACAAATATTAGTGAAGAGGGTATAGCCAGTGAATAGGGAACCTTAGGTTATTCCTTCTGCCAGATACACAACTGGGATCTAACTTCTTTTATAACCAGTGCTCTTTGTATTATTTTACCTGATTCATTGCCAGAACTTCAGAAGAAAATCTACATCTATGTGTCTATAGGTTTATGTGGGTCTCCCTATATATTTGTTATAAATTTGTGATATTTTTCTACCTCCCGATGATACTGCTAAATTAATTTATAAAGAGTTTTATTTAATTGATTCAAAGGTATCTACGGGTTCCAGAATGGCTCAGATGTTTAAGCGTCTGATTCTTAAATGCTCAGCTCATGACCTCAGGGTTGTGGGATCAAGCCCCATATTGGGTGCCACGCTGAATGTGGAGCCTGCTTAAGGTTCTCTCTCTGCCCCTCCATCTCCCAACTTGCTCTTTCTCTCTCTAAAATAAATTTTTTTAATTATCTAATTAATAGGGTGGAGGGACCAAGGTGCTTAACCGTTCATTACTCTATAGCATGATATGTACCACACTTGGGAGGGTTTCCCGTGGCCAGTAGGTTCAACCCTGGCTGAATATTAGAATCCTTTGTTGGAGGGGGGGTGCCTTTAAACCATACCAGTGCCTGGGCCCTCTGCTGAGATTCACATTTAATTGGCTTGGTGGGAGAAGGAGCAGCATCGGGTGTATTTAGAACGCTCTCCATGTGACTGCAATGAGAAAGTAGGGCTGAGAAGGCCAGAGAGGAGGGCAGCAGGCACAGGGGAAAGGTTGAGGGATACCTTCGGGTAGGTTTTCTCCAAGGACTGGAAGGGTGACAGCTGCGACTGTGCTTATTTGAAGAAACTTGATCCTGAGTTCTGGGATGTAGTGCAAATGACTTAACTATGCTCTCGGGGAGGAGAGGGTGTGGAGTAGCTGAACCAGCAGAAACTCTGGAGCTCAGGACCCCATTTACTAATGCAGTATCTTTAGGGTGGCCCTGAAAGGTATCTAGCTCAGAGACAGACCAGAAATTTGGGACTATTCCAGCAGCTCTCAGGGTCTGATCTTTGTTTTTCTTCTCCCCGGGCAGTGGCTGGTTGGGCTAGAGGAGCCAGTTGCCAGGAGTGTTGAGGTGCTATTGAGGAGGACCCTGGAAGGGGGCAAGAACACGGCACAGGGAAGACCAGGGAAAGAGAATCAGGGCGTGCTGCTCGAGCCTCCACTAGATGGTGTTGGCATAGCCCGTCTGGGGGGCAGCTGTCTGCCCAAAGGATATCTCTGACACGGCATGAAGACTCCACCGGTCTCACCAAATATTTCTCATTTCTTCTGACACATGGAAAATAAGTGATACCAACTATATGGAGGAGGGAGTGGAGGAAACACCTTAAATCAGAGACCAAGAGTCTTCAGATATAGGTGAAAAATTTACCTCTGCTTCTAACTGAGTTGAGATGAATGTTTGGAAAACAATGTCTGGCTACAAATGGTGCTTGAGAATGAAAATGTATTATGCACATTACATAATAATTATCAAAACAATGGTTCCTCTCTTTGAAAACTTGTTTTGTGTCAGATTCTGTAGTAAGAGATGTTTTAAAACACGTATTTGATAAATATAGGAAAACATAAACAAATAAAAATATTTTATAATCCCAATTCTGAGATGATAGTTGTGGTTGGACAAAGTTAGACAGGGGAGTGCTCCTGCCTTCTCCTGGGCCAGCCAGCCTGAATGCAGTTTGAAGTGTGTCCTTCTTGACTTTCTCCAGGTAATGCAGATGTATCCATGTCCGTGTCTGTGCAGATGTGTCTTTACAAGTGGAATCAATCGGTATGTTTGCAACTGTTTTTGTATTGTTTTTAGCATATATAGACAACCTTTCCTTCCAGGTCATTGGCTACTGATCTTCTTTGTTCCTTTAACTTCTGCGTAGCATTCAGTGTATGAATACAACCTAGTTTTTCTACCTCTCTTTTGTTGGTAATCTACTTACTTCAAGTATTATTATTGTTATCAGTTTGAAGTTACAGTTACAATGCCACAACTAGACATGTTTTACATATTTTTACATATGTGTATAAATCTTTCTGTTGAATATAGCCATAGAAGTGGCGGTGTCTGGACCAGAATTCATCTACATTGTGACCTTCATAAATACTGTACGAAAACCCATTTGCCTATCCACCTATGAGTGCAATGTGGTATTTTGTCGAAAATGCATTTCGCTGATCATCTTTTTGAAAAGAATCTGAGCAGCTTCTCATTTGTTTATTGGCCATTTAAATTTCCTCTTCTGTTTACATCCTTTACCTAGTTCTTCTACATAGTGTTTGTGGTTTTTCTATAAATGTATTACAGATATTTTTGTATAAGACACACAAACAATTTGAGCATTGTTTCTTGCCTATTTTACATAGGTTTTGTTTTTCAAAGAAGGTTTTAATTTCAATTTGGTAAAATCTATTCATTTACTACAGTTGTCTCTCTCTTCCTTAGATTTTATATGATGATGCCTTCCTTGCTAAATTCTTTGCCCATATTCTTGCATTAAAATAGGTGGATCAGTCAATTAAGTGTCTGACTTCAACACAGGTCATGATCTCACAGTTCATGGGTTCGAGTTCTGCATTGGGCTCTGTGCTGATAGCTCAAAGCCTGGAGACTGCTTTGGATTCTGTGTCTCCTTCTCTCTCTATGCCCCTTTCCTCGCTTGTGCTCTCTCTCTCTCTCTCTCTCTCTCTCTCTCTCCCTCAATACATAAATAAACATTAAAAACAATTAAAATAAAAAAATAAATAGTGCAAAGGGCCAGAAAACATTTGTGGGACATCAGGGAATTGAGTGAGAAAGTGGAAGGAAATGTAACATAGAAGGAACAAAGATTTCATAGATGTTGCCAGGTAGAAACCAGGCCAAAAAATTTTGTTATGGGGGAAATTAGCATACGAAGAGCCCTCCCATCCTTTTCTTACCTTCTCTGTTCATTTTTGGGTTTGAAAACTCTCATTTTAGCAAACATGCCTTAATTGTTGCAGTTGCCAGCACCCTGCCCACCCTCCTGCAGGCTTCCTGCTGTGCCACTGGTGCCACGCCCTGGTGAGATGACTCTCCCTGCCAAAAAAAAAAAAAAAAAGAATGGACTACTGAGGGTGGCGGAAGGTGAGTCTCTAGTCACTGAAGGTGTTTAAACCTCTTGATGGGGGATTTATAGAGAAAATGTGGTCCTGGTCCTAGCGACTGGTGCGCCCCCTTCTCATTCTGAGATTCTCTGATTCCAGGAACCAGCAGTGTAATGTATTAATGGGAAGGAATATCCTACAATGTGTTTAACAGTAGTGGGACTGGAAATCTTGAAGGGGAATGGGGTGGATATTAAGTTTCCACTGGAGCGCAAATCTCAACAGGGAGGGAGGGCAACAGGAGTCCTATTTTAGGAGTGTGTGGATAGTACTTTTTAAAGACCTAACACAAAGCTGGCATGGAGGCAGGATCCAGAAGTGAAGGAAGACTTCAACCATCTGGCCATCAGCCTGAGTCTCAGGCAGCTAAAAACAGATAACTTCTTGTCTTGCTTTGCTGACAATTTCATCTCCAAAAGGAGAGAAAGCAAAGAGGAATACTGGTTAATTGGGACCCAAAGGAATCTATCTGAGGTAGGAGAAGACCATGCCCCAGGAAGACTGTGGTCCCAGGTGTGGAATCTTTCTAGAAGAGGAGAGAAGGTGAGGGTGAAATGGGTAACAGCATCCCCATATACCCCAAAAGTGTCAGAGAGTGGAGGGGCGACTCTTACGCACCACGGCCTTAAAAGATGACACTGGTTACAAGGTCAGGAGGCTCCCTAGTCTGTCTATAAGATCATAAGTGACCAAAGAAAGAGGTGGAAAAGGCTTGTAAAGAAACAAGTATAGCCATACCAAAGAGGAGAGACGTGTGCCTTCTCCGAAGAAGCAGAACCAATGGGATAGACACACACACACACACACACACACACACACACGCACACACATGCTTTTTTTTTTTTCTTTTAAAGGACTTAGTTAACTTGAAAGTCCAGAATCCATAATGCAAGCTGGAAGATCGGAAATTCAGGTAAGAGTTGATTTCTCAGGCTTCAGTCCAAATTCTGCAGGGCTGCGGGTTGGAAACTCAAGCTGGGTTTCTATGATGCAGTCTTGAGAGTTCCTTCTACTTTGGGGAACCTCAGTCTTTGCCCTTAAGGGCTTCAACTGATTAGATGAGGCCCACATATATTATGAAAGTGTATCTGCTTTACTCAAAGTCTATTGATTTAAATGTTAATCCCATCTAAAAAAAATACCCTCCTGGTAACCTCAAAACTGGTATTGGACCAAACAACTATTGGCCCTATAGTTTAGTCAAATTGACACATAAGTAAGCATCACAGGGAGTGTATGGCCATGGGCAAATCAGAGCACTGTCATGCTGCAGGATGAATCCAGGAAGGCTAAGATGGAAAATGGCTATAGGACCATCTAAAGAGCACGGTGGGGACACTAAAAGTCAGTGTGTAGGAGGCAGCTGAGGCACAGAGTATAGCAGGGTGCAGGTTGTTTCTCTTCTTTCTTTACTAAGGAGAGATATCTCCAACCAGGGGCAGATAAAACTTAAGTGTATAAGAGAGATCTGAAGCTAGAGACAAGAAGAGATCCAGGCACCTTTAAGTGGACAAGCCCAGAGGCTGAGACCAGTTCGGCTCAGGGTGCCGCAACTTCCTAGAGACGTCCGACTCCTGTCAGGATTTGTGAGAGATCACAGAGAGCCGGAGGGAACCAAAGGGCTGAAGGCTCATCTTCAACTTTTCGTACAGGGAGCGTACTGGGTATAAATTGCCAGCCAATTTCTAAAATAAATGACGGGCCCATGGTCTGAGTGTTTAGAAGTGAAGGGTTTGCAGAGCGAGAGCTGGCTCGGGGCATCACGTTTGAGACCTCTCTAGCCTCTGTGCATGCACACTCCTGCACAGACTTGCTTTCACTTCCCCTGTAGTAGCCCTTCTGGGAGCTGAGCAGGTCAGAGGGTAAGGGGTTTGCCCAAGATCCCACCGCTGGATATACGGGACTCAGAGCATTAGTGGGTCTTGTGCTTTCTCTTTCTCTACAGCGGGGCAGCAAACTATGGCCATGGGCTGAATCTGGCCCTCCAGCTGTTTTTCTATGTTCCGTGAGCTGAGAAGGGATTTTTTTAAACAGTTGAGGAAAAAAAAAAGGGATTATATTTTTGACATGTGAAAATGGTATGAAATTCAAATTTCAGTGCCCAAAGATAAAGTTTTATTGGGACACAGTCATGCCCTTTGTTTGTACTTCAAGACTGCTTTTGCACGAGCATGGTAGAGTCAGGTAGTTGTGACAGAGGTTGTCTGATCTGCAGCGCCTAAAATATTTACTCTCTGTCCTTTTCGAACAAGTTTGCTGAGCTTGCTCTCCAGCGTCTTGGTCAGCTCCTGTGTGAACAGTTAATTGTCCTACCAGATAACGTCCATAGGAACATGTCAGAACCTAGGAGCCAAAAGTATGAGAAATGTTTTTCACATTGGCCTAACCTGGGTGAGATGGAACCATGGGGCACAGGAAGGGAAGTGGAGACAGGACAAGACGGCATGGTGACTGATTCTGGGATTTATTCTAGCCTTTTAGACAACGGGCCTGGCTTTCAGTAGAGCCTTGCAAAGTCTCTTGTGATAGCTCTGGATCTAATACAGAAAATTTGCATCTGCGGACAACAATTAGGTACATGTGTCATGGGCTGGTCAGCTGTGATTCATGGGATGTGATTAATGAATTGCTGCCAACCTTAGGCCTCTAGTAATATGTGGCAGAACCTCATCTCTGAGCCATCCTATCTCACAATTACATCAAATGTTCGGATAAAGACACAGAGAGCATGCTTACCCAGCCCGAAGTAAAATAAGTCTGGCTCATTAGTAGTTTAAGTCAGAAGATGAGGAGTTTTACATTAACAAGGAGAGTATAAACCAAGAATATGATATCAGGATAAAGCAAATGGAGTTTTAAGGCCAAGAAGAGAATGCAGCGCACAGTCAAGAGAAACCTCAGGACATGTAGTGCATTGAACAGCTGTGCTGGGAGCATCATGTCCTGTCCCGGGCCCCGCCTCACGGGAAAGACCTGTGCAAGCCAGATGACCAGTGAGAACCTGGCCAGGGTGCTAATGGGTCTGGAAACAGTGTTGCAGGAGGAATAGGAGAAGGGCACCAGGATTATTTGGCTTGGGGAAAAGAACTCAAGTAACGCATTGCCTTAGATGACTTCCCCTGAAACAGTCCTGAGACAAGGAGTGAGGTATGAGTTTTATTCAGAAGGTACAGAAAACAGTTGAAGGGGAGGGGGGCAGTGAGACAGGGAAGGAAAGGCAGCCAGGAGAAGGGTGTGTTATCCAGCCAGCTCCTAGGTGGGTAACTGGGCTTCATTCAGGCTTCGGACAAACTCTGGGAAATGGTGCAGCCCACACGTCTCAGCGAACCCACGCAAGGGGTGGGGAATGACCGACTGCAGGCTGTGCCTGGGGTCTACCCAAAGCTTCAAGGAGAGCACTCAGACTCAGAGAGCCACACTGGCAGTGGGAGGCTCTGTGGGCCTGGTACTAACATGTGCTATGGGCTTCCGAGCTGGCCTCAGGTGTTTGAGGAGCTGTGGTAGGTGAGCGTTACAGGAAGCCGATCTGTGATGGAGGGCGAGAAGCCCTTTCTAACAGTTCCAGCTCCATGAGTTGGTGACCTCACAAGGCAGTGCAACTCCAGCAGCCAGGCCCGAGGGACCCCATGCCGGAAATGCTTTGGAAGCATTCTGGCTTTGAGAGCGATGTTGACAATGACAGGCCAGTCCCTTTCCAGGTGCAAGATGCTCTAATTCTGTGAATGAAATTCTAATGGACTGTGGAGCACTGGGTAGCGGGTGACGAGAACTTGGTGGTGGAGGCAAAGGGCTGGCGGTTGGTGAAATCACACCATGCACCCTGCTCCCTGGGGTCAGAGCCAGCCCTGGAGAAGCGATGGGGGGAACCACAAGCCGGCTTCAGTCCGGGGCTTTGATCCTCCTGATCCCGAGTCTGTGTGGGTGAGCATAATTGAAGGGCACTTGAAATAAAGCATGAGTTCAAAAACCGCCCCTTGGGCAAAAGCGTTAATGCAAGAGGCAGTGGGGGTCCTGCATGCCCACCAGCCCAGTGGCCCCTCAGCTTTATTTCAGAGGCCTCGGGGCCCCAGGGCTCCGTACCTCTCCACGCCTTCCCTCCCAGACCCTCTGAGCTGGAGTCAGCCATTCACGACAGAGGCAGCTCATTAGTTTGCTGCAGTTGACTTGAAATCTGAAATCAATCGGGTATCAAATATGCAGTCCTCAGTTTGATACCATTTTTCAAAGGTGCAATAACGTTCAGAAATGACACTGCATTTCCTAATTATGCAATTCTGTCGTGGCTGCTCAGTCTAGGATGACTTGGCTGCAGGGTTTTCTTTTTCTTTCCTTCCTTCCTTTTTTTTTTTTTAAGGTTTAGCATACACCACGATTATTTTAAAATTGCTTTGGAAGAATATATTTCATCAGTGAACTATGAGCGTGCTTATTACTGAAGTTTGGAGGCAATTTGAGAGGAAGGATAAATTTGCACAGACTCTGGAAACATAACCTCCCTCATCCCCACCCCTTCCTTCTTAGCACAGCTAAGGAAACTTTTCACGGTCAGAGCCTCCAGGCTCTTCTGCCCACCTCACTCACGGCACACTGGTCAAGATGGTGAATGTTAGGCAATTGGAAGGGGCTGCTGAGAAACCTCTGCTCTACATCAGAACCATGGAGCAGCTGGAAGGAAGGATGGAGAAGACGTGAGAACCCCAGAGTTTCCTCACGTTCCCTGAACTGCGTGAGCAGAATGCTGCTGTAGATTCTGGAGGTCCTGTAACGCTGAGGCTCTTTCCTCAGGAACACAGATGCCTCTGTGGGTGGTGGGACTATTGAATGAGTTCCCAACATTAAATTTTTTAAATGTTATTTATTTTTGAGAGAGAGAGAGAACAAGTGGGGGTGGGGCAGAGAGAGAGGGAGACACAGAATCTGAAACAGGCTGCAGGCTCTGAGCTGTCAGCACAGAGCCCACTGCGGGGCTCCTACCCGTGAACTGCGAGATCATGACCTGAGTCAAAGTCAGACGCTTAACCCACTGAGCCACCCAAGCACCCCGTGAGTTCCCAACATTTAAAGAGTTATATGGAGCCCGTCACTGGCACACAAAGACATCTTGAATTTCAAAAACAGTATGGTGAGCGAAAAGAAGCCAAACAAGGGGCACGAGCTTTACGAGTGCCCTCGTGTCATTGTTCCTGGACACTCGAAGCTCGTCTATGATGACAGACGTCAGAATGGTGGCGCCTCTGAAGGGACTGACTGGGAAGAGGCAGGGGGGACGGTCTGGGGGGATGGGAACATTCTCTATCCAAATTAGCTTGTCGCCACACGAGTATATAAGTTTGTCAACATGAAACTGTATACTTAAAGCAACATATTGCGGTGATTCAGTACCACTTAGATGAATATAGACAGAGGCTTACAGCCTCCACAACAGACACTCTCCAGACACTCTCCCGTCCCCCGGCTCTCTCAGGAAGGCACTGTTCCACTGGTTTCTGTTGAGAAATAGAGTGGCTGCCCAGTCTTGCTTAGGGATCTGCCCTGTTATCCTAGCCAGGGGCCCGATACCTCACTCCCTACTCTCTGGGGAAGCAGCTTGGCTTTCAGAGTAATAGATATTTAACCTGGAGCCCATACTGCCCCTGTCTCAGCGAGGCGGCCACAGGAAGCACCAGCACAAAGTCAAATGTTAGAGGCAGATGTGGGTAACACGCATGTGCCTCCCGGGGCCGGGGGAAGGGAACCCCTCATTCTTATGAGAGGATGCTTCCCAAAGAACTTTTTCTTTTTTTTTTTCATTTCCTTCCTTCCTTCCTTCCTTCCTTCCTTCCTTCTTCTTTTCTTTCTTTTTCTTTCTTCCTTTCTTATTCTTTCTTCCTTTCTTCCTTCCTTCCTTCCTTCCTTCCTTCCTTCCTTTCTCTCAGTAACAAAGACCTTTTCACATTGGCGAATTATGAATATGCAGGACCGATGGCGTGAGACCACTCTGGGTCTCTGAACTGAGGCCAGTTTAATTCCTAGGACTCCAGTCACTGGTACTTCTCCTGCATTTTCAGCAGCACCTGAAATAGATTTCACTTCATATGAAATGCAAAACACTGCAGAGTAGAAAGCTCACCCTGGTCTCTGATCCAGGCGAGTGTTCTCAAGCCTGGTGTTCACATTTTTTTCTCCCTTTCTTCAAAATACTGCCTTGCTAAGCTCACAGATGGGGATCATAGGATAAGTAGATGCATAATATATTACCCAAAATATTCCACCAGGCATCTTCTCTTACAGGTCAGGAGGACTTGCAAATGGTGTCTTCTGGGTCACCGCATTTCCATCCGAGAGAAATTCTCCCTCATAATTAAGATTATGTCAGCATTTCCATTACAGAACCCAGTGGTAAAATCCACTCTGAAGTGGAGCTTGGTTTTAAAGCTCTTGGACTTGAAGAAAACTCCCCCTCTCCGACAGGGGGTGTGCAGTACTTTTCCCCTGGAAACCAGAGGAAGAAAAATGCACAGTGAGTCAGGAGCAGGAGCGCTACACTGTTGGCCAAGGGGTTGGGAAGAGGGGTCTGCCTGGGCCCCCATGGTCTCCTGGACAGTGCCAAGTGCAAGCTGGTGTTCCCCAAACTATCCCCAGCAGACACCCCACATCAGATTCACCTTGGCAGCGCCATTCCAGACGGGTTCTTACTCTCCTAGGGCACAGTCTACCTGCCCCACCTGCCCCATCCAACCAGAAATCCCGGACAGGGCCTGGGAGTCAGCGTTATGTTAACTCAGTTTCCCAGATGATGTATGTTCTCAGCGAAAATGAAGCCTCCTCAAGTAGGCTTTGCTACTTTGTTGCTGGTGACCTTGACCAAATATCTTCACTTCATTATGCTCTGCATCCTCATTTATAAAAGAACAGCTAACATTTACGAGTGCTTACCATGTGTTAAGTGTGCTCTAAGACAGTTCCATGATTTAGCTCATCTAATCCTCACAGCAGCCCTGTGAGGTTGGCACTGTAATTATCTCCCTCTTTAGGATAAGCAGACACTGAGAGGCTAAGCGAGTTCCCCAAATCACACAGCTAGTTGAACGACTGAGCTGGGCTTTCCACCCAGGGCACCCGGTTCTGTCACGCTGTCCTGCTTTTTGGAGGACAGTTAGAACTCACTGTCCTGGGCTGTGAAAGGCAAATGGAGAAGAGAATGTCAACCTGTTCTGTGGCCTGTGATTATGTTTCACACCAGATTCTCTGGACCCTGGGTCCCTGCCTCCTTCCAGTTCCTTGTGTAGGACTGTCCCAGCTCTTCCTAGGGTCCTGTCATCCTTCTCTCTTCCCAGCGCCCCTGGAAGCTTTGACTTTTGGACAGCTAATCTCACCAGTTCATTTACACTCAAGTGTTAATAAACAATGATAGCCTAATGCATTTGCTTTCTCAGATAACCCACTTTCATTTTAGCTGAAGTTTTAACTCAGAATTCCCTAATCTCCTGACACTAGGGAGCCCCCTCACTCTCTTTCTCCTTACCAGCTCCATGTTCTATGAGGTGTTTCTGAAAGAAGCAAACTTCATTAATTAATTAGAAATCGGTTCATAAAATGGAAGAAAATTTGTGGGCATTATTTCGGTGGCTTATTTGAAATCTTGAAAAGTTCAGAAGGGACCTTCCTCTTTGCCATCTTAACGGGTCACCAAGTGTCTGGAGACCCTTGGAGGAAGCCATTGTCTCTCCCCAAGGGCAATGCAACATGGCAGCACGGAGTCTGTTGGGTGAGGTGCGTGGTGGGCCGTACAAATATGGATTCGTGACAGGCGGTATCTCTGGGTTGGACGGGCTGGGATGCTCGGGGGTTGCCTCTGGGAGCCAGTGAAAGGACGGACAGCAGTCTCATTAAGGGGGCAGCAGCTGGCGTGTACAGCCCATGGGGGTGGGATGGGGGTGCTGCTGTCACCCGGCAGGCGGGGGTGGGGACAATGTGATGAAGTTGCTGTGAAAAATATGTTTGCCTGACAGTCATTCAGTCATTACAGTACTTCACCTCTCTGCGAAACTCCCCTATTTTTTCAAGTTTATTTATTTATTTTGAGAGACATGCGCGCACACACACACACACACACACACACACACGCACAAGTTGGGGAGGGGCAGAGAGAGAGGGAGACAGAGAATCCCAAGCAGTCTTTGTGCTGTTAGCACAGAGCTCAGCCTGGGACTCCATCTCATGAACTGTGAGATCATGACCTGAGCTGAAATCAAGAGTCAGATGCTCAACTGACTGAGCCACCCAGGCGTCCCAAGATAGGATCCTTTTAATGCACCTGTTTCTTCAATGCCCATCATATCCTGTACCATGTGACTTTCACTTCTCATACTTTATTGAAATCGTCCCAGTAAGGCCGTCCATAACCCCTTTATTGTCAAATCAGTGACTAGCCATTGGTCCTTAGCTTACATCTGCCTGCACTGGATGCTTCCTTCTTTATTAAATGCTCCCTTCCCTAGATTTTTTCAAATTCACTGTTTGTTTTGCAGGTTTGAATCCCTCTGAACTAAATGCTGGTTTCCTAAGAGTTCCGTCCCTGGCCTGCTCTTGCTCTCTCTATCTCCAGGTGGCCTCACTCACTCTTACGGTTTCAATCCTTTTATATTCCTGATCCCCACATATGTGTCTGTTCCCAGCTCAAATCCTGCCTCCACACTTCGGCCTCATGTGCCCTGCCTACTTAGCGTCTTCCCTCGGATGACATCCAGGCCCCTCATGTTGGCCACATCCCAACAGAAGTAACCACCAGCCACTCCTAACGTGCTCTGCTCTCTGTCCATGGCACTGCCATTTAGAAATGTGGGTGTCACCCTTAACTTCTCTTTTCCTCTCACCTCCCAGGTTCAGTAAACCATCAAATCCTATTAATTTTACTTCCATAACACTTTTCAATATGTCACTTTTATTCTATACCAATAACCACCGCCCACAGAGAGTTACTCCAGCAGCCTCCCAACAGATTCCTTGCCTCTGGTCTTGTCCCTTCAAGCCCATCCTCCACTCCACACAGCTGTCATTCTTTCCCTATTTAATGCTTTTCCTGTATAAAACATGTGATCGGTGTTAGAGACAGCAGTGAAAAAGACAAAGGCCCTATTCACATACATCAGTGGGATCCACATATATAATAAATGTTACACGGGTCCTCTCTGGCTTACAAACTTCAAACATGTTTTAATCCTTCTCTCAGTTATCCTATGCATGTTTGGGGTCATGAATTCCTTTTAGAATCTGATAAAAGTTGAACTCATGCATAAAATTTTGCTTACTAGATTTTTTAAGTTGCTTACTTATAAATTTTAAACTTCAGAGGATAGGGCACTGGAACCTAAAGGCCAGACATCAAGTATCCTTGACCTGGGGCGCCTGGGTGGCTCAGTTGGTTAAATGTCTGACTTCAGCTCAGGTCATGATCTCATGGTTTGTGGGTTCGAGCCCCATGTCAGGTTCTGTGATGACAGTTCAGATCCTGGAGCCTGCTTCCGATTCTGGGTCTCCCTCTCTCTCTGCCCCTCCCCTGCTCACACTCTCTCTCTCAAAAATAAACAAACATTAAAAAAAAACTTTTTTTATGTATCCTTGACTTGTACTATCAAGTTTAAGCCCGTTTGAACAATAGGCGTGGCCCTCCATGGTGTGATCTGTAAGCCCCTCTCCTGATCCTGCTATCTGTCTGGCATTATGTCCACCTGTCTCACTCTGTTCCATGTCCCAGAGACGTGGAACTTCCTGAAGTTGCTCACATATGTCATCCATTCATCTGGTGACCATTTATTTAAAAACCTACTTTTTCAGAGTCTGAGTCACCAGAAGTACAGAGGTAAAAAAGAATATGACATGGGCTTCACATTCTGTGTCATTTTCTCACCGAGGCTTTACCTTCTCCTTCTGCCTCTGTGGTCCTTCCCATTAACTGCCCATGGCCCACTTTAAAATTCATCTCAGGCATCTTTCCTTCCTCCTTAATGTAACCTCCCTCTTCCTACTGGCTTCATATTGGAGTCCTCCTCTGGGTACTTTTATTTCCTAGCAAATGTCTGTTCCTCCTCCCTGAGTACATTGTATGATAATTTTCTGTTTATGTGGGTGTTTTTGCACTAAATCAGGAGTTTTAAAGGACATAAACAGTTTTGTTCTTGATTACATAACTTCTGGGCCTGCTTCAGTTCACGACACAAATATTTGTTGAGTGAATGAAAGAATAGGAAGGATGAATTAGGCTAGAAAAGGCTGCATCAAGCCGCACCAAAGGAGATCCCTGAATGCTGGCCGAAACGTTTTGCTCTTTACGAGTTATCTCATGAAGAGTTGAGGAAAGTATTGGAAAGCGAATGATAGTGTAAAAGTGAATCTTGGTAATGGCAAATCTGGCAACGGCTCTTCAGGGTCGGTGGAGGGGGACAGGCTCCTGCCAAGGACAGGATCTCAGCCTAAGGGGAAGAGGCAAAGTGGTGAAGAGGCAGAGTCCTAGCTGAAAGGCTCAGGCACCTGCTAGGCCACGTTTTCAGCTGTGTGCTAATTATCAGGCACTTCCCTCTCCTGGCCCTCGTTTCTTCACCTGTTACTTTAAGGGGTTTAATTGGATGTGTTCTGCGATGCTGTTTTATGTTTCCGGGTCTTTCCTCCTTCACAGCGCTTGTCTATTGCAGGCCCAAACCCGCAGCTTCTTCCGGAACCAGAGCGTCACTGCGCGCTTGCTAGAAACGGCCCCCAGAGGCCACCGTCGCCCCCTCGTGCCTCGCTTAATTTGGGCAGCTGGGTGGATAACTCAAAGTTGGAAGGCATCTGAGGGTATTCAGGGTTGATAGGGATCTCAAATGTCACCAGGGCTTTGAGTGCCGGATAATTAGGCCCCAAGCGACGGCTGGCTACATCTCCGGCCCTTTGGTCCCGTGGCAGCTCCGTCATTTTCTCCCCGTGGTTAGAGAGCCGGCTGCTGGCTGTGATCTTCCCGCCAGATCCGCGCTTCCGCAGAGCTGGACCGGCTCCCTTCCGAGGGAGCCCTGCGCAGGTAGGAGGCGTGGGGGGCTGCGTGGGCCGCCTCCAGGGGGCTGTCTCACCGCCCCCCCCCCCCGCGGCTTTAAACAGACCCAACAGCCCAGAAGGAGGACGGCCCGAGCGGGGTGGTGTGGCCCACGCGGCGTGAGCACCCCACCCCGTGTGCCCGGCCTGGCTCCGCCGCCATGTTGTCCCGGGGCCTCCCGCAACGCCCACGGGCGCCTCTGTCCCTCTTCCCTTGAGCAATGAGGGCGTCGAGGGCCACAGAGGTTGAGGCACCTTCCCAAGTCTCTGAGCCCATATTCCCACCTGGGCTCCTCGACTCCACACGCTGTGGTCTTTCCAACCACAGAGGCGTAGGGAGGCAGCCCCCGGGCCCCACAGCCTGCCCACGCGGGGACTAACAATTTCTATGGGAAAATCAAGGCTTCTTGGAATCCAAGATGCGGGTTTGAGCCGTGGCCCTGCCGTTTACCCTGTGAAGTTGGCGAGGGACTTCACACCTATGAGCTTCATTTGCCTGATCTGTAAAATGGGGGTGACTCCGGTTAACTGTGTGATCTCGTTGCGAGGAATGGCTGGGAAAATACAGATGCTAATCCTTGTCACTCTCATCCTTGGTGGGGATATTTTGGAGGGCGGGTGGAGGAGCTGAGCGCATCTCCCGTTGTTAGCTGCACTTGTGCTTCCAAACTGGGGGCTGTTCAGCCCACCCAGGCCCATGGCCCATCCTTCAAACAGGCTTTGGTTGCCTGGGGGGGGGGGGTGACAGAGAGTGAAGGGAACACAGACTGTAGGCTTCCCTGGAAGGGACAAGACCACTAGAGGAGAAATGGGAGAGGGACATCTGGAAGACCCCGTATTGCCCCGCCTTTGTGGGGCTGCCCTAGTGTTACCAGGCATTGGGGCTGGGGCTGGGGGTGGCACAGAGGTGAGGATGTGGAAACCACACCCTGGGAGACTGCGGCCCCATGAATGAAGATCAGGCCCAGCACTTGCTGGCTGGGTGACTCTGTGCAACTTACTCCACCTCTCTGTACCCCAGTCCCTGCATCTGTGATTCAGTGTAGCCCACAAGTTGTTATATGGATTTTAAAAAAGGAGAGGCGACTGGAGGGGAGATAAGAGTATTGAGGATGCACAGCGTCTAAAAATCTGGGTTGCTGGGTTAACATGGAATAACTTTTTCTGCTTTGTGAACTTAGGGATATAAAAAACATCTTACAAACGGACAGAAGTAGACTGTATTTTAGAGTAACATAATGAATACTCTTTGTTCCAAAGACTCACAGAACTTTGGAATTCTGGTTAAAAATCTAGCCTCCTTGATCACTGTTGATAAGGAATCCTTTTTACTCCCTTTTCCTAATGTCAATTGCGAGAGGACCTTGGGAGACATCGTGAAGCAGCCAAGAAAAACAAAACCTTCCCATCTTCCATAACTACTCTGAACACATCGACTGATTTTTGTTGTTTTTCTTTTATCTTTTACCTGTTGACCCTTATTCCCCAATAAGGGCACTCTTCCTCCCTAAATGCCTTTTTCTTTCCATTTTCAGTATTAATTCTATGATACCCTTTTCTAGAAACCAAAGTAAGGATTTGCTTGATGATAAATAATGTCACAGTACATGGTCCCGGACTAACACAGGGCACCAGTTCGGGCTTGATGTTTCCCCATTATTTATTGTGCTATGAGTATAGCTCTCAATTGGATCCTGGTCTTAAATCAGGGATCCCATCACAGAACCTAATGTGAAAGAAAGCCAGATGCTCCAGGAGCCTCCTTTATTTATCCTCCCTGGCTTGTCAAGCAGTCAGAAAACGGAGACTCGACATTAAAAGGTATGTGCTGAATAACTCTGTCTGGTTGCTAATGATACTGGGATGTGGCGAAACTCCAGTTATTGCCGGTGTGGCTGTGAGCAGATCTGCATTCTAGAGGAGTCAGACCCAACGTCCTTTGTCTAATAAGACATTTAGCATTTCAAACTTACAGCCAGAGCATCCTCAGGGCATTTTGAGATTTTATTTGAGTCTTATGGGAAATGCAAAAGGGTCAGGGAATTAGAAGAGTTGTTTGAAGAGTTTTGAGGTTGACTTGGTTTGTTAAAATCCGCCGCCATACCCGGATATGGAACAGGACGAGTCCTCCGATGAGCTGTATCTGGGTCAGGTGGGTGTTATTCTCACAGGCACATCGACCCAGTGCCAACTGTGCTGGGCACTGGGCTGCATGCTGCAGATGATACAGAGGGCAAAGCTTTTGGTCCCTGCCCTAAGCAACCTGCCCTCATATGAGATGGGCAAACGCACACCTCCGATACGTAGGAAAGGCTCTGCAAGGCCCCCTGTGAGGGTAACTGGAAGATTGTTGGCCTCTGGCTATGGGGTATTGATTCTGAGGATCACTGGAGTCTCCTCCCTGACCTCTGCCTCCTAGAAAGAAGAGGTGACTCCCAAGAGCGTGATTTTCAAGGGGCCTCTCTATTCACTTCCAGACAGTAATTAACCAAGGAGCAAGGAAAGGCAGGCAGTTCCGTGAAAGAAAAGTGGTAGCAGGTGAGATCCTGGATAAAGTCTTAATGTGCAAAGATGGATCTCTCCCTCTGCCCCCCACCTCTGTCCCCACAACTGATAGGGAGGCAGTTGTGGTTAAATGGAAAAACTCTGTGTCCTCTCCTGGGTGCCACTTGCCAGGCACGGAACCAGAGATATGCTGGTAAACTGGGTCTCAGAGCACAGAAGAAAAAGCCCTGATCTGTAATGTTTGCCCGTTTCCATGATGTAAATACTCCCATGATAGCTGATTTCAAGCTAGCAACAGTTTAATGCCTGGCCTGAAACTTGCTGAAAATGTGATAGGCTCTGCGGAGCCACCAAACGGGGCTTCAGCACACCCCTGCCTGTGTAATGCCCGTATCACGGGAGACCCCAAGAAAGACGCACCAGAGTCCAGAGTCAAAGCCAAAAAGCAAGGGTCGTTTATTGCAGGTTCGAACCTGGGCCTCTGCTCACTCCAAGCTGGTGGAGCGGAGGGAGCCAGAGAGCCCCGAGCAGGCGATTTACACTCTTTTTTATAGGCAGATACAAACAAGTTTGGGGCGCTCCGCAGCCACAGCGCA
>PJEM01010102.1:0-65506 GCA_004023845.1 Helogale parvula | reverse complement strand
TTTTTTTGGTGGTGGGGGTGGTTATGTTTAAATGAAGTTGCTTTTACAACACCAAAGACTTAATCATCCATTTCCTACATAAAAGGTAGCTACTTTTTTGCATGGACCTCAAGTATATTGTAGTATAGAGGTGGAATTTAAGGAAAGGTATTAAGCAGGCTGTGTTGTAGCTTATGGGCAAGTAATAAATTGTATCATGAGTCTTGAATGTATCATAGATAAGCTGCTATATAACGATTGCCACTTCAGATAGCTGTGAAATTAGGTGATTAACTAGTTGTTACATAACCTAATTTCTGTATAAGTCTAATTACATGAAATAGAAGTTGGGGTTTTGATTTTTTACTTTGCTTTTCTGTTTGGAGTGTAATTGTAACTACTGTAGTGTAAATGATGGAAAATAATTGCATATGTTAAAAAGATAAATAAATAAACAGAAAAAAACTTCATTAAAAAAAAGAATTAATGTCAATCCTTCTCAAACTCTTCCAAAAAATAAAAGAGGAGAGAGTACTTCCAAACTCATTTCACAAGGCCAGAATTACCCTAATGCCAATCTCACACAAGGAACTACAAGCAAAGCATAAGCCTATATTTCTGATGAACCTAGATGTGCCCAACCAAATATGAAAAAACCAGATGATCAGGAGGCACCTGGGTGGCTCAGTCTTCTTCGGCTCAGGTCATAATCTCATGGTTTGTGGGTTCGAGCCCCGTGTCGGGCACTGTGCTGACAGCTGGAGCCTGGAGCCTGCTTTAGATTCTGTGTCTCCCTCTTTCTCTACCCATCTCCCACTCCTGCTCTGTCTCTCTCTGTCTCAAAAATAAATAAACATTAAAAAAATCTTTTTCATACATTATCAAGATCATACATCATGGTCAAATGGGATTTACTTCAGGGATGCAAGTATGGTTCAGAATCCAAAAATCAATGTCATATACCACATTAACAAAATAAAGGCTAAAATCCTATGATCACCTCAATAGATACAGCAAAAGCATTTGACAAAATTTAACATCCATTCCTGATTTTTAAAAAATTTTAAAAATAAAAACCTTTTAAAACTGGGTATAGAGAGAAATAACAAAGGCCATCTAAGAAAAGTCCACAGCTAACATCATACTCAAATGGTAAAAAACTGAAAGGTTTTCCTCTAAGATCAAGAATAAGACAAGGATATCCACTCTCAACACTTTTAATCAACACAGTATGTTAACCCTAGCCACAGCAATCAGACAAGAAATAAAAAGTACTCGAATTGGAAAGGAAAACATAAAACTGTCACTATTTTCAGACAACATGATACTATGGAAAATCCTAAAGGTTCCAAAAAACAATTAGAACTAGTCACAGAATTCATTAAAGTTACATAATACAAAACTAATATATAAAAAACATCTACAAACTAATAATTATCAGAAAGAGAAATTAAAAAGCAATCCTGTTTACAACTGTATTAAATAAAATGAATAAAATACCTAGGAATAAATTTAACCAAGGAGGTGAACGATTTGCACAGTGAAAATAAAGAAATTGAATGAAGCACAAAGAAATTGAAAAAGTGTGAATAAATAAAAGATATATGGTGCTCATGGATTGGAAGAATTAATATTGGTAAAATGTCCATACTACCCAAAGCAATCTGCAATTCAATGCAATCCCTATGAAAATTCCAATGGTACTTTTTAACAGAAATAGAATAATCCAACCCAAAATGTTTATGAAACCACAAATGACTCTGAAGAGCCAAAGCAATCTTGAGAGAGAAGAACAAAGCAGGAAGCATCATACTTCCTGATTTCTAACTGTATTATAAACAGAATGGGACTGGCACAAGAAAAGACACATAGATCAACAGATTACAATAGAGAGCCCAGATATTAATATATACAATATCTATATATACTATATGCATATATCTGAATACATTATTCTATATACCTATATATATATAGTATAGATGTAGTGTATACATATAGTCAATTTAAGACAAAGGAGCCAAGAACACTCAATGAAAAAGAAATACTCTCGTCACTAATTAGAGAAGAGAAAAATGAAAAGAATGAAACTGATCACTATCTTACACCATACACAAAAATCAACTCAAAATGCATTAAAGACTGTAACATTGGACCTGATAATATAAAACTCCTAGAAGAAAACATAAGCTCCTTGACAGTGGTCTTAGTAATGACCTTTTGGATTTCACACAAAAAGCAAAGGCAACTTGATTTTACAAACAAATGGTACTACAAAGGAAACTATCAACAGAATGCAAAGGCAACCCACAAAAAGGAATATATGTGTGACTCATTTGATAAGGGGTTGATATTCAAAATATATATAAGTAGCGTACTTGCTGTTATGTGCACTGGGTGTTGTATGGAAGTTTTGAATCACTATATTTACAACTGAAACTAATATTACACTATATGTTAACTGGAATCTAATTAAAAACTTTAAAATACATAAATAAAGAACTCATACAACTTAATAACAAAACCAATCTAATTTAAAAAGAGGAAGAGGATCTGATATTTTTCCAAAGACATATAGATGGCCAACAAGTATATAAAAAGGTGTTCAACACCACTAATTATCAGGGAAATGCAAATCAAAACCACTATGAGATATCACCTCACACCTATTAGAATAGCTGTTATCAAAAAGACAAGAAATAACAGGTGTTACTGAAGATGTGGAGAAAAGGGAAGCTTCCTACACTGTTGCGGGTGGCGGCGGGGGGGGGGGGGGGGGGGGGGGGGGGGGGGGGGGGGGGGGTCCTGCAAATTGGTGCAATCACTTTGAAAAATAGTAGGCAGATTCCTCAAAAACTTAAAAATAAAACTACCATATGATCCAGAAATTCCACCTCTGTTATTTAGCCAAAGAAAACAAAATCATTACCTTAAAAAGATATCAGCACCCCAACATTCACTGCAGCATTATGTACAATCACCAAGATGTGGAAACAACCCAAGTGTCCTTTAACAGATAAGTGAATAAAGAAAATGTGGTATACTATATACACAATGTAATATTAAGCTGTTACAAAAAGGAAGGAAATCCTGCTCTTTGTGACAACAGGAATGTTCCTTGAGGGTATTATACCAAGTGAAGTAAGTCAGACAAAGACAAAAACTGGTGTGGTAGGATTTTATTGTGGAATCTAAAAGCAACACACACACACACACACACACACACACACACACACACACACCCCAATCCAGCAAGATGGATGAAGGTGAAGGTGGTCAAAATGTACAAATTTCCAGTTACAAGGTAAGTCGGTCCTGGAGATTTAATGTACAGTAGAGTGACAATAGTTGACAATAATGTATATTTGAAAGTTGCTAAGAGAGTAAATCTTAAATGTTCTTAGTACAAGAAAAAATGTGTAATTTTGTGAAGTCATAGGTAATAACTTATTATGGTAATCATCTCACAATAGATACATATGTCAAATCATTATGCTGTACAGCTAAAACTAATACATTTATTTTGTCAAATGAACTGTCTTTGTCTACACTTTGTCTACAATTTCTGATGAATTTGTTGATTATTTCCCTGTAGTTGTTTGTTCCCCAAGTATGCTATATTTTCTGAAAATGGGTGTTAAATCTAGAAGCTAGATCATTGTCGGGAGCTGCCAGAAAAGCTGCCAGAAGAAAAGACACGTGCCTTGACCTGCAAGATCAGCCACCCGCACAGCTGAGCCGCGTTATCACTCCCAGCACAGCAGAGCTGCATTATCACCTTCAGCTAAGGCCTTCTTGTTTACCTCCCAAGCCTTTCTTGTTAGCCTCTCAGGCAGCGTGCTGACTCTGCAGTCCCCGCCCTTGTTTCCTAGCAACTGACTCACGTCAGCTGCCCGCCTTCTACCCTTTATAAGACGTGAGTGATCTCTCAGTAAAGGGAGCGGCTTGATCAGAAACCTTGCTTTGCCTCCACTCTCTGTGCTCCCTGCCCTACCCTGTTCTCACTCCCTCCCTCAGGACCCGCGCCGACTGACCTGCCGGACAGGACAGATCATGTTCAGATTTAATTATCTTTGGTAATGCCACTTCACTGGTAGCTTGCATACTTTCATAAAGAGGTACATAATGTTCGGCTGTCTCTTTCTGTGATGGTAGCAGACACTTGGGATCTAGATCCATCAATTCAACTGCCATTAAAATTGATGATCTCCTAGCTCTCATATTTATATATCATTTATTATCAGGGACACGACTATACAGGAATCATCCTTTCATCAACCATATGATTACCCTGAAGTACATGTCATACAGGGAAAACATGATAAATGCTGGAATCTTTCCATTTACCAGTTTTTAAAATAATGAACTGTTTTTCTAAATTCTCTAAAGGTAACAAATGAGGTTGTTGTTGTCATTTTACTATCATTATGAACTCAAAGATTTTTAGTAGGCATTATTGATGCCCAAGCTCCCCTCAGATTTTGTCTACATTATAGTAGACAGTAACCATGCGTTCTGAGAGCTTACCACATTGCTCTCCACTTCTTTGAGAGCATTCTCCAATGCCTTCCAAATTTTCTCAGCCCACCCACAGGACAACCAGAAATGATAGAGATTTAATGTCATGAGAAACAACCTTTAATCACCAATGAAGGGAAGTTTCCCCTCCTCTTGGTGGGACAATTCTTAGAGATATTGTACGTAACTTATGAAAAGGTCTTCAAGTCATTAATATATATCTGATTAACTATTTTCCCTTCTCTCTCTTACTTTCCTCATTCTCTGATTTGTGTTGCCTGGAATCGCATCTCAAACAAACTCTGTCCAATATCCAGTTCTTTGTTCTGCTTTGGGGGAGCACCCAAACTAAGACAAATTTAAGTGCATTTAGGGACTTTTGATCTACTCCAACTATTACCCTTACAGAAAACCCTAATGATCCCACCTTTGGTCAGCTGGAGTCTATTCAAGGGGTTTGAGCCTCTTTCACATGACACTACTTTCTTTATGATATGACAAGATGTTTCAGGTTCATTTTGTATATTTATTCCCCCAAACCTAGGATCAGTCTTAATTTTTGCTTATTTCTCTACATAGGAAATTGTATTTAAACACAACAATTTTAACACTAAGGTACTTTTTGCAGTACTAATTCGTACAAATTGGTACTCACTGCAGTTAGGTTTATCATTTTTTGTAGGCCTTTCAGTAGGCGAATTAGGACACTTCCCTGTTTCTTTGTATGTTGTATTTTGTATTGTTGAAAAATAGACATTTTAAATAATATAATGTGACACACCTGGAAATTCTATTCCCCCACCAAGGTTTTTGTTGATATATCATTGTTATTGTTGATGGTGTGAGCTTGTTTAGTGGCTTTTCTGAATTCTGTAAAATCTTTATTCTTTGACGTGTGTGGCCACTGAAATCTCTACTTATTTCACTTAGTAGTCAGCTAATAATGGGCTAGAGACTTCTTCATGCCTAAGCCAGCAGTCTCCTACTCTTTTCTGAGAACTCTGTATGTGTGTTGGGACACACCTGCAATGCTCCATCACCTTCACTCTTGTCTATGTAAAGCCTTAAGGTCAGCCAGAGGTGGCACAGTAGGACCTTCTCTGATCTTTCCTGGGCATGCATACAGCCTTGCACAGGTACACAGCTTTCTAGACCATCTTGGAGCTTTTTCAAAGTCCCTATGGAAATCTCATTCCTCAGTTTTTCCTGATGTTTTTGATTAGCCTTGTTAGCCCCAACTAGCAATGCTGCTTTGGGCAGCTGAACTGTTAAACAGTTGTTGATGATTGTTTTAAACCAATCTCTAGAGGACGGTTATACGCAACAGAGTCAAATAAAGACATGCTCTGAGAATGGAGTTTTCCAGTGAGTTTCCAAACATCTCAAATAATGACAATTCTCTGGGAGTGGGCTTTTGGGGAGCTCTAAACAATTCTGCCTTCTCCAGCGCCTGACAAGCTGCTAGTCTTCAAAGTTATCAGAGTTGCAAGCTACAATGCAGCAGGGGTTAGGTGGATGGGATCGGCACAATTTAAATCCTACAAAGCTCACTGTTCTTACCAAGAGTCAGCAAATTTTTGAATAAACTCTCCTGAAATTGTTGGAAGCTTTTAATTTCCTGAGTCCTGAAAAAGTTTATCTTGACAGTTTTTGCCAGTTTTCCTTGCTTTTATGAAGAAGCAGAATTTTGGAGAGCATTATTCCACTATTCCAAAAGCTGGAAATCTGGAAACATTTTTAGGGGAAAAAAATCAAGAATTCATACTAATGCTTGAAAGATTTTTTCTTCACCTTATGGATATCAACCTGATTTTACTTAATCTCCTCTCTCTTTTATCAAAAATCCTGTTTTTCATTTATACCATCAAAATTATTTACTTTATCCCACTTTTCACGCATAGCAGACTCAGGATAAACAGTACCAATACTACTGCCCACGATACGATTATTAGAAATAGGTTATGATATTTTGCAGTTCTTTCTGTCTTTAGATTTTATCACACCTGAGTGTAGGCACATTACTGTACTTTAGAGTCAGTTTGAAAAGATTCTCTCCATGTGGGTTTACCTCAATTTTAACTGGCAGCATGGTTTATTTGATTTTACTTTCAGTTTTAAGAACTGATTTTTCATTTTACTTTATAATTATGTAAAGTATTTACATGGTTCCAAAGTCAAATCTACAAAAGAAGCCGTTGAAAGAACTATAACTACTATCTCTCTCCCTTCTATCTTCTGAGCTTATCGTCCAAGCATAACCAGTTTTAAAGTGTTATAGTTTATTCCTGAATTTTTATTTTTTACCATTAATTTAAGAAAACATGTGGGTGTAGCTTTGGGCATGTAGGAAGTTTATATTTTGTTTCTAATCATTACCTTTATACAAATACCTTTACTTAGTATTCTTAGAGCTCTTTTTTTTTACTATTTCTATTGGTTTTTACCATGAGTGATATTGAAAATAGCGAAGTTCTTTTTCTTTCTTCTCCTTCACCATCTAATTTGAAGTAATATTGTTTTACTCCCAGATAATACTTACAAGGCAATCAGTTACCTTAATCCGTTTTTCCTATAGTCACCCTCTTCTTCCCCCAGTTTTTGATAGATGCACTCTGTAATACTATCAGGACACACAGCCATCACACTCCACACTTACACATATACATTTATAATTTTCATTTAGATTTAGTTCCTAGGCAGATACTTAATGCTTACCACTAGTATTTATATCAATGCCCTTCCATTATTTTGTTGTCTGAAAATTATTCTTTAGTAGTTTCCTCGGGAAATGTCTTAAAACAATATTTCCTAAATTCTCACATCTCCAAAATAATTTTCCTGAAGACTTTACAACTGAATGTGAGCAGGATTAGGTACAGAGTCTTTGGCTCATTTTTTTTTCCTATTGACATAAACCAATCCTGTCATAAAATGTGATGGTAATTTAAGTCTTTAAGAAGTGTCTCAGTTCAGTATGGCACTGGCATTAAAACAGACACATAGATCACTGGAACAGAATAGAAAACCCAGAAATGGACTCACAATTTTATGGTCAACTCATCTTTGACAAAGCAGAAAAAATATCCAATGGAAAAGAAACAGTCTCTTCAACACATGGGGCTGGGAAAACTGGACAGTAACATGCTGAAGAATGAAACTAGACCACTTGCTTATACTATACACAGAAATAAATTCAAAATTGATGAAAGACCTAAATGTGAGACAGGAAACCATCAAAATCCTAAAGAAGAACACAGGCAACAACCTCTTTACCTCAGGCAGAGCAGCTTCTTAAAGGACACATTACTGGAGGCAAGGGGAAAAAAGCAAAAATGAACTATTGAGACCTCATCAAGATAAAAAAAAATCTCCTGCACATCAAAGGAATCAAAAAAACTAATAAGCAGCCACAGAATGGGAGAAGAGATTTGCAAGTGACATATCTGTTGAAGGGCTAGTACCCAAAATCTATAAAGAACTTATCAAACTCACACCCCCTCCCCAAAAAATAACCAGTTAAGAAATGGGCAGAAGACATGAGTAGACACTTTTCTAAAGACGACATCCAGATGGCCAACAGACACAGGAAAAGATGCTCAACATCACTTATTGTCAGGGAAATATAAATCAAAACCATAATGAGATACCACCTCACACCTGTAAGAATGGCTAAAATTAACACAAGAAACAACAGGTGTTGGTGAGAATGCGAAGGAAGGGGAACCCTCTTGCACTGTTTGTGGAAATGCCAACTGGTGCAGCCAGTCTGGAGAACAGTATGGAGGTTCCTCAAAAAAACTAAAAATAGAACTACCCTGTGATCCAGCAATTGCACTACTAGGTATTCATCCAAAGGATACAAAAGTACAGATTCAAAGGGGTACGTACACCCCAATGTTTATAGCAGCATTATGCTCATCAACTGATGAATGGATAATGAAGATGTGGTACATATACAATGGAATATTACCCAGCCATCAGAAAGAATGAAATCTTGCTATTTGCAATGAAGGGCATGGAGCTAGAATGTATTATGCAAGGCAAAACAAGTCAGTCAGAGAAAGCAAGATACCATATGATTTCACTCGTGTGGAATTTAAGAAACAAAACAGATGAACATAAAGGAGTAGCAGAATATAAGAGAGGGAAACAAACAAGAGACTTTTAATGATACAGAACAAACACTGGGCTGATGGAGGGAGATGGGCTACATGGGTGATGGGTATTAAGGAGGGCACTTGTGACTAGCACTGGGTGTTGTAGGTAAGTGATGTATCACTGACTTCTACTCCTGAAACCAATATTGCATGTTATGTTAACTAAAATTTTAATAAAAATTTAGAAAAAAAAAAAAGAAATGCCTTCATCCTTTTATCTAAAATTCCAATTTTTTAAATTCTAATAATTTTACAAGAATATGTCTCAGTTAAATCTGTGCTAGGTCATTTTCTCATAGTTACAATTGCATTCTTTCAAGATATCATTTTGAGGTTTATTTTTCAAGGTAGTTTTTCTTGAATTATAGTTTTTAGTATTGGTTCTTTTCTAATGATTGGTTTTCTTTTACAAGAATTCCAATCATACATGTGTTTGATCTTCTTTACATATCTTCTATTATTTTCTTATAGAAAGTGTATATTTTCTACAAATAAGAAATAGAAAATTATATATATAATATGTATAATGATAATGTATGATATAACCATATTTATATATAAATGACTATTTTGTGGAATGGAGTCTATCAGAGCCACCAGTAGAGTTTTTACAAAACCCCAATCTTGAAAGGCCACACCAAGGACCTACAATGGTAACCCCGATAAATAGAAAAGCTCTAATATGGATACCTTAACCTTTTAAAAATTATATGTATTTTATATTTTGCATTTTTAAACGATATAGGTTTCTTTTAATGATAAAGGTTCGTCTTTATTTCTGTCATCTCTAAATATTCACTAATACCACCACCAGATGATTACACCAATGCAGCACAGCAATTTTTCAGCTGATTACACTTAGCAGCAGCAAGGATCTGGGTAAATTTTACATATCTTTTATACCAAGGTCAGATCCCAAACAAAACTTAATAATGATTAGGATACCATAAAGGCACAGAGCAAACATTTAAAATTCATTAAGATGTTTAATAATACTATCAGAGCAATAGTCTCTTTATGTTGAATAAGAGAGTAAACAAAAGCTACCCTGATAAATAATGTAAGATTGGCTCTAATTTGCTCCTAATGTGATTCTCTGGATACTAAAATCATTCGTGTGTAAGCACGGCAGATGCAGGCCCTCAGGCTCCTGAAAACAACCTCCCTTTTCTCTCATCCTTAGAGGGGTGGAAGGACCACTAAATGCTCTCTTAGCTACTAGAGCAGGCAACAAGAGGCCCAGAATAGCTACAACTCACTGCAGGCCCCAAGGTCAAAACAGAATGCCCCGTGGTTCTCTGGAAAGGACCCGAGTGGCCATCAGTGCTGCCCAGTTGGAGTCTCTGGACCACATCTGTGAGGGAGTGTCCATTCCAGTTCTATTGATAACTGCACTATAATTTGTACATACAGAGTTCTGTTCTGCTTTGTGCCAGAAGAGATATGTGTGAGAAAGAGGGCAGGCCAGGAAGAAACAAACATCTATCATTTTCTTGTCCCGTGGTTCTTTACAAGATAATTCTTTTCCATGCTTTTTTTTTTGAAGTCTCTGAAATCAAAAGAAGCTAGTTCTTTATTTAAATGAGGAAGGAGATCAAAAGGATGCCTATCGCTCCTATGTTTTGCTTAATTTCTTCCAAAACAGTAAATGCACATCTCCCTGATTTGCTCTTCTAAATGAACTTGGCCTTTTCCCAGTCAGCTCTGGAAACCAGCTAAAAATCAGCTGATTGACTTGAAAATAACTAATTGAATAACATTCCTGACTTTCCCACACATCTTGTCCCCAGCCACTTCCTAGAAGCTAAGGGTGACTTGTAGCAAGTTTTCTATTCAGTTCCTGTCTTAATCCAGTCGAGAAAGAGGACCTCCCACCAAGGCCCTCAATAATGGTAGCAGCATTAACAGGCAACAAATCAGTCTGACAGACATCACCATATTTGATTTCCAAGCAATTCTATGGCAGAAATCAAGTACTATGGTCTTTCTACAGACTTACAGACTGAGATTCATTAAAACT
This sequence comes from Helogale parvula, assembly GCA_004023845.1. Classification (NCBI taxonomy): domain Eukaryota; kingdom Metazoa; phylum Chordata; class Mammalia; order Carnivora; family Herpestidae; genus Helogale; species Helogale parvula. The sequence goes on along the minus strand of PJEM01010102.1, from coordinate 54,832 downwards.
AAGCTAGAAACGGAAAGAGCAAGCCCTTGAAGTTCATATCTTGTTATAACCCAGTTCAAGGATGAGGGTTTTGATGTTAGAAGAGGTTCTATCTCTTGCCCAGGCTATCTCAACTAATTAGTTGCAGTCTTTGAAGTTGACAGATTAAATAACTATTGGAACCAGAAAAATTAGCTTCTCAAGCATTAATTCACAGGAGGCCAAAACTGTGTGGCTTCCTTGGGCTTCCCATGGAAGATTAAATGGCTTTGCTCAGTCATGCACTAGACAGATCGGGGAAATGGATTTTAACTTGGTAAAACAAAGATACATCTAATGCTTAAGTCATCAATCATATGCCTCGGAAGTAAAGAGATAATCGTGTTAGAGATGGTCTAAAAGTGCAGGCATCCAAGGAGACACAAGCCATGTGTTGACTCAGAAAACATCTCTGATCCCTTCTAATCCCAAAATTTCTGAGTCCCTGGAAAAGTGGGAAGGAAGGAAAGAGCTTGTGAAAGCAGTAGTGGTGATTCAGTGATGATGATGGCTGCTTTTTTGCTCTGGACAGTGATCTAGAGAATAAAGAAGAGATTTTTCTTTATTTTCTAAGATGCAGGTATGAAGAATGGAGAGGAATGGAGTAAGGATTAGCACAGTTGGAATTGAAGATACACAAGAATGGAGGGAACAAGTAGGTAGAGAGAAGAAAAAGAGGACTGTATTGTTTCCTGAGAACTATTTGAAGGGACACTACATCTTAATTAAACCTGGTAACACCTAAAAAACTCAGCTCTAAGTATCCCACAAAAATAATAGAAAGGGATCACCTAATTGAAAAAAATTCAAAAACCTATTTTTAGTCCATCTTCCAAGCAGATATACTTAATCAAGCATTACAACTGGTGTTATGTGCTGGCTGAATTGTGTCCTCCAAAAAAGGTATGTTGAAACCCTAACTCCCGTTACCTCAAAATGTGACCTTCTTTGGAAATAAGGTCTTTACAGAGGTAGCCAAGTTACAGTAAGATCATTATGGTTGGTCCTAATCCAATATGACTAGTGTTTTTATTAAAAAGGGTAATTTAGACATAAACAGGCACACAGGGAAAATGCTACATAGTGATGAAGACAGAGATTTGGGTGATCTATCTACAAGCCTAGAAACCCTAAAGATTGCTAGTAATCCACCAGAAGCTAGGATAAGTCAGAGAACAGATTTTCCTTTGAACTGGCCTACTTCCAGGAGGAATCAAACCTGCACTTAGCTTGATCTTGGACTTCTAGCCTCTAGAACTGTAAGACAGCAAATTTCTGTTAAGTCAGAAATTTGTTGGTGGTATTTTGTTGGTGGTATTTTGTTAAAGCAATTGATAATACAACTGGCTATTCTGAGTTTTGTCTGTCCCAGACAGATGCTTTCTAGTAAACTTCTGAAGCGCTCTGCAATTATGAAGCTCAAAGTCAAATCAAAGCAGGAAATAGTCACAGAGGTCACTGAGTACAACTCTCATTGTACAGATCAGAAAATCACAAGTCAGAAAGAGTGAGCAGGTTGCCCAGGTCCTCACAGAGGCAAAACCATAACTAAAACCCGGGCATCCTACCTTCCAGGCCACAGCTCTTCCCACCAAGACTTAATTGTTCCAAAACTGCAAACATGGCTCTTGAATAACTGTATGCCGAATGCATACATCTTAAGTGTGATACTCCTCAAGCTGGAGTTCATTATCTCAGTAGCACAGCAGATAGGGGGGTTGGGAGGAGGGGGGTGGCACTTTATTCTCTAGGGAATCTGACCAAGAGCTGCATCAGGAAGGCCACTGCTGAAAGCACTAGCCGCACCTGCTGTCTGCAGACATATTACACTGCTGTTCCTCCCCCACCTCCCTCCTCTGTAACCCTGCCCAGATGGTCAGACCAGGGAAGTGAGAGGGCGGAAGGGAAAGGATTCTACATTAGGTCAAATGCCCAGGGCAGGGAGACAGTGACTACAGCATATATTTTCTAGGATCTCATAGAATTCAGCTGAGAATAAACTTTCTCCCAGTTAAATGTTCAAGGACAGAGGCATTTTCTTCATCTATAAGAAAAGACACCACTGAGCTACTTATCCCCAGCCTTACAGATCAAAGAGGAGCTGAGGCCCAGAGTTGTTAAGTGGCTTGTCTTCCCACATCAGAAGGCATTTGGGTTGATTTCCTCTCCAAAAGCCCTCAAAAAGTACAAGAGGAAAATAAAGGGAGCTGGCTCAAGCAGACCCTTGATTTCTCTCCCACCCAGTAAACATGCTGAGTGCCGGATAACGGCACATTTAAAGGGACAGCAATTAAGTAGAACTCTGGCAAATAAGGCATGGCTTTGTCTACCAATCCAGTCTGAAGGAGAAAAGCAAAGGGACACCCTTCTCCTAATGTCTCCCTGAGGCAGTTTCTCTTGCTTTGGTCTCTCAGCAGGAGGAATGAGGCAGAGCCACAGTTAAAGGGACCCATCGGGGCACAGTTGGTTGAGAATCCAGCTTCAGCTCAGGTCATGATCTCTGGTTCGTGAGTTCAAGCCCCATATGGTGCTCACTGCTGTCAGCCTATCAGTGCAGAGCCTGCTTTGGATCCTCCGCCCCCCTCTACTCTGCCCCTCCCTTGCTCACACTCTCCCCACCCCCACAATAATTATTTTTTTTAAAAGGGGGGGGGGCCAGAACTCCATGGAATTGATGGGCAAGGAAGGATCTTGGATCACCTGTACAAAGGGGCACCAGGAAGTAATTGGTTCAGATGCTCAGTCAGACACAGGACTGTGGAAGGAAGCTAGGTACAGTTCGGGGCTGCTGGCCTATCTTCCTTCTTATGCCTATTCACACAGTACTCCTACCCCAACAATAACCAGAAAGAATTTTGCTGAATTGATTAGCTTTTCACCTTACTGTTTCCTAAACAGCAATTTTCAGCTTGGTGCAGACAGACATGGTTGTGAAGGTGAATGTGTGACCTGTTTTCTCTGAAAGTACAGAATCAGAGTTTTCTCTGCTTATAGCCTGACCTACCGGCCCAATCACTTTATAAATTTCTTGGCATCAAGGAGGAGGATATGGATCTAAAAGTAAGTAACTATCCTTGCCATGACTTTTAAGTAGATACTTAAATATTATACACACATACCATGGACTGAATGTTTGTATACCCTAAAATTCATTATGTTGAAGTCCAATCCACTGTGTGATATTGATGGTATTTGAAGAAGGGGCTTTCGGGAGATTGTTGGGGTTAAATGAGGTCATGACAGTGGGGCTCTCATGATGGGATTAATTCCCTTTTAAGAAGAGGAGAAAAGGAGATCTCTCTTGTGAAGATACTGTGAGAAGCAGGCTGCCTAACAAGCCAGGAAACAAGCTGACAGCAGAACCCAACCATGCTGCCATCCTGATCTTACGCTTGCAGCTACCAGAACTGTGAGGAAAAAAATATTTGTTGTTTAAGCCACCCACACTCTAGTATCTATTATAGTAGGCCAAGTTCACTAAGACAACATATATATATATATATATATATATATATATATATATATATATATATATATATATATATGCCCTTTTCTTTTTTTCAGGGAGTGGGGTCTGTCCAACCCTTCCATTCTCCAAGCTTGACACACTTTACCATGAGTAGTCCGTCCCCTCTTCATCCACAAAGTTACTGAGGGAGGAACCATGTTTAGAAAAAGTACCCCTGTCCCTCTGAACCACAACACCCCATTAGCCTATTGGACCAGACAATGTCCCCTTCTGAGGGATTTGGAATTCAAACTGAGACATTAAGCCCCAATCAGGCTGTGCTTGTAAATGGAGGAGATACAACAGAGGAGCTGTTGGCAATGGTCGTTTTCTGCCAAGTGGATTGGAAAGTAGAGAAAACTGCTTGTCAGCCAGAAAAATGGATTAACTAGACTTACAGAGAAGCAGGGAAAAAAGACAGTCAGAGAACTCTTAAATCTTCATGGGGCTTTAATTCCTGGTTCCGTAACATCCCTTAGGGCCAGTGGACCCTTTATCTTGAGTTCCTTGAGAATCCTCTGGCTTGAGCTAGCTCATGTAGACTTCTGTTCCTTACTACCAAAAGTCCTCATTTACCAGAAATCATCGATGAAGGCACATGGTTGGAAAATGTCCAAGAGCAGAACACAATGGGACTTCCCTGAAAGAACCTCCCAGAAAGCTCTGCAAATTTACCTAAATATATCTTTCAGGCCACATTTTATCACCTTGCTCATGAGGCTAAAATTTGAGTTTCTAGGATGACTTGATGACATCCACTCTGATCACCACTCTTTTAAACTGGAACACTGACCACAATCAAAGTCCTGAATTCATTCTAGCTGCCATGTTTTTTTTTTAACTTTTTAAATGTTTATTCAATTTTGAGAGAGAGACAGAGCACAAGTGGGGGAGGAGCAGAGAGAGAGAGAGGAAGACACAGAATCTGAAGCAGGTTCCAGGCTCTGAGTTGTCAGCACAGAGCCTGACATAGGGCTTGAACCCATAAACCATGAGATCATGACCTGAGCTGAGGTCAGGCGCTTAACCCACTGAGTCATCCTGGCACCATAAGCTGCCATATTTTAAGAAGGATAATATCTTTTACCTGAAATTTTTGAGGGCGTTTTTGGAATTCAGAATTTTTCAAATTTTAAAAAGTATGACCCATACATTATAAATTATTCACTACCCCCAGCAGGGTCTGGGGCTGTCCCCTAACTAAACATGTTAATATTTCAGTAGCAGAATGCACAAATATTTTTTAAGTGAGTTAAATAATAGATTTATATCATGTTTTCTTGCCAAATTGGTTCACATCAAGTTCAGGCAAGATTATGTCCTCAAGTGATTTAGTAAAAACTTTAGTTTCAGGAGAGGGGTCCAAGATGGTGGAATAGGAAGAACCCAAAGTTACCTCCTACATATAGAATCTACACCTACATATAGAGCAGTACCTCCTAAAGAAAGTGAGGATTGACTGAACAGCTTCTGCACACCAAAGAACAGAGGGATCACATAGAGAACAGCAGAAGAGATGGAGACATAGTAATGACCAGAACCCTACTCTTGATGCTACAAACTGCAGGGGGCAGAGAGCACTGAGTGGCCAATGTGCAGAGCTGACTGCCCTGGAGTATGTCAAAACAATAACAAAAATAAAAACAAAATTTAGCTGTTTAAAGGGAAACTGGCGTACGTGTGAAGGAAACCCATTTACTAATCCTAGAGCATGAGATAAATGGTGAGGTAACTGCTGGAAAGTCTCTCTGGGGTTGGAGGTGCCAGCAGTCACCACTGCTTACATTCCCCCTCCATTCTGATAGCACAGACAGGAGCAGGGTCTGAGTGCTCTAGCTGGCCTCCCACTTCAGTGAGCCCAGCTCCGAGTCCATACCAGCTCTAGCAATCTTCCAAGGTGGTCCCCACAAGCACACTAGCTCTAGCCCCAGCCATCTTACCATGGTGCCCCTGTATGAAAAGCCCTGGCCTATGCCTACTCCAGACATTTCACCAGGGCAGCCCCAATGCAGGGCACCATAGGAACACCTGGCCTGTGTCTATTCCAGCTAAAGCCATCCCAATAGGCTGGCCCCAGTGCAGAGTGTCCTGGGACTCCTGGCCTGCACCTGTTCCAGCACCAGCCAGCCAGCTGAAGCTAACAGACACATGTGGTCTGGTCTCATAAGGGATGTTCTGACACAAGGCCACTCCTTCAAGACTGGGAAAGGTCGATGTTTTGCTTATTAATTCAGTAAAACAAACAGAGAAAGTAAAACAAAATGAGGAGACAGAGGATTATGCCCCAAATGAAAAAACTAGACAAAATTTCAGATAAAGAACAGAACAGAGATAAGCAATCAACCTGAGAAAGAGTTCAAAGTCTTAAAGATATTCACCAGACTTGAGAGAAGAGTGGAAGAACTCAGTGAGAACTTCAACAAAGATATAGAAAATACAAAGACAAAAAATTAATCAGAGCTGAAAAATAACTGAAATGAAAAATGCACCAAAAGTAATCAACAGCAGATTGGAGGCTACAGAATAACAAATCAGTAATCTGGACAACAGGGTAATGGAAAGCACTTAAGGTGAACAGCAGTAAAAAAATTTTTTTTAATGAGATATGTGAAGGAAAACTCTAGGACATCAAAAGTCTAACATTTGCCTCATAGGGGTCTCCAAAGGAGAAGAGAAAGGAGTTAAAAAAATGTATTTGTAGAAATAATAGCTGAAAACTTCCCTAACCTGGGGAAGGAAACAGAAATCCAGATCCAGGAAGTACAGAGAACCCCAAACAAGATGAACTCATAGAGGTCTACAATAAGACACATAATGATTAAAATGGCAAAAATTAAAGAGAATCTTTAAAAAGCATCAAAAGAAAAGCAACTAGTTACATACAAGGAAAACCCCTAAGACTATCAGCTGATTTTTCAGCAGAAACTTTGTAAGAGAGAAGGAGTGGCATGATATATTGAAAGCGCTAAAAGGAAAAACCTCCAAGCCAAGAATACTCTACCTGGCAAGGTTATCATTAAAAACTGAAGGAGAGATAAAGAGTTTCCCAAACAAAAGTTAAAGGAATTCTTTAACACTACACTAGTCTTATAACAAATATCAAAGGGACTTCTTTAAGTGGAAAATAAAAGGCCGTAACTAGAGAAAAGTTATGAAATGAAATAAAACTACATTGGTAAAGGCAAATATAGAGTAACAGTAATAGAGCAATCATTTACAAAAGTAGTATGAAGGTTAAAAGACCAAAATAGTAAAATCAGTTACAGTTGACCCTTAAGTAATGCAGAGATTAGAAACACTGACTTCCTGTACATATAACTTTTTACTCCTCTAAATTTAATTACTAATAGCCTACTGTCAATCAGAAACCTTACCAATAGCATAAACATTTGAAGAACATACATTTTGTATGTCATACATATACATATTGTATTCTAACAATAAAGTAAGCTATAGAAAAGAAAATGTTATTAAGAGCATAAGGAAGAGAGGGGCTCCTGAGTAGCTCAGCCAGTAGAGCATCCAGCTTCAGCTCAGGTCATGATCTCATGGTTTGTGGGTCTAGCCTCGCATCAGGTTCTGTGCTGATAGCTAGCTCAGAGCCTGGAGCCTGTCTTCAGATTCTGTGTCTCCATCTCTCTCTGACCCTCCCCTGCTCCTGCTGTCTCTCTCTTTCAAAAATAAAAAAACATTAAAAATTTTTTTTCAAAGAGCATAAGAAAGAGAAAATATATGAATGGAATCATACATTTCAAACCCATGTTGTTCAAAGGCCAATGTATAGGTAAAAAAAAAATGAGTTAAGGGATTCACAAAAGAAAATGTGACATCATATACATAAAACATACAGGGAGAGGAGTAAGAACTGTACTGATTCTAGAATTTGTTTGAATTTAACTGCCATTAACTTGAAAATGCTATATATTTAGGATGTTAACTATGAACCTCATGGTAACCACAAACTGGAAACCTATAACAAATACACAAAATATAAAGAGAAAGGATTCCAAGCCTAACACTAAAGAAAGCTATAAAACCATGAAAGAAGAAAACAAGATAGGAAGAAATAAACAGAAAGGTACTACAAAAACAACTAGAAAACAACTAAGAAAATGGCAATAATACCTATGAATAATTACTTTAAATGGCCTAAATGCTCCAAAAGATGTAGGTGACTGAATAGATTAAAAAACAAACAAACAAAAACAAGACCCATCTGTATACTGCCTACAAGAGACTTACTTCAGACCTAAAGGTATATACAGATTGAAAGTGAAGGGACAGAAAAACATATACCATAGAAATAGAAGTGTGCACATGCACACACATGCACACACGCCAGGGTAGTAATATTTATATCAGACAAAATAGCCTTTAAAACAAAGTCTGTAGCAAGAGACAACGAAGGGCACATATAATGACTAAGGGATCGATCTAACAAAGGATATGATAATTATAAATATCTATGCACACAACATTGAAGTATCTAATTACATAAAGCAAATATTAACAGACCTAAAGGGAAATTTTGATAGTAATACAATAATAGTATGGGACTTTAACACGCCACCTATATCAACAGATAGATCATTCAGAGATCATCCAGAAAGAAAATCAGCAAGAAACACTAGCTCTGACAACACAATAGACCAGATATTTTAACACACACACACACACACACACACACACACACACACACACACACACTCCATCCAAAAACAGAATACACATTCTACATTCTTTTCAAGAGCAAATGGAACATTCTCCATGACAGATCATACGTTAGCCACAAAATAAGTCTCAAAAAGTTTAAGAAGACTAAAACCATATCAGGCACCTTTCTGACTGCATCAGTATGAAACTAGAAATCAACTACACACACACACACACAAAAATGGAAAAATATAAAAACACAGTGGAGGCTAAACAACATGAACTAAGCAACCAATGTGTCAATGAAGACATCAGAGGAAATTTTAAAAAAATAACTAGAGACAAATGAAAATGGAAATCCAACAGTTCAAAATCTTTGGGAGGCAGCAAAAGAAGTTCTCAGAAGAAAGTTAACAGCAATAAAAGCTAAAGAAAAATATGGAATAAACTATATTACCTTACACCTAAAAAACTAGAAAAACTAAGAATAAAGGCCAAAGTTAGAACAAAGGAAATAATAAAGATCAAAACACAAACAAATGAAATAGAGTCTAAATAAAAAGACTAATAAATAGAAACCAATGATAAATAGAAAAGATCAATGAAACTAAGAGCTAGTTCTTTGAAATAATAAACAATGATAAACCTTTAGCCAGACTCATAAAGAAAAAAAAAATCAGAAAACTCAAAATTGGAATGAAAGAGAAGCTACAACCTACACCACAGAAATACAAAGGATTGTAAGAAATTGCTAGAGGGGCACCTGGGTGGCTCATTTGGTTAAGCATCCAACTTTGGCTCAGGTCATGATCTCATGGCCCTCAACGGTTTGAGCCCTGTGTCAGGCTCTGTGCTGACAACTAGCTCAGAGCCTGGGGCCTGTCTTTGAATTCTGTGTCTCACTCTCTCTCTGACCTTGCCCTGCTCACACTGTCTCTCTCTCTCAAAAATAAATAAAACATTAAAAACATTTTTTTTTGAAAAAAAGAGAAATTGCTAGAAAAAATTATATGCCAACAAATCAGACAACCTAGAAGATATAAATTCCTGGAAATATACAATCCTCTAAGACTGAATCAGAAAGAAATAGAAAATATCTGAATAGACCAATCACTAGTAACAAGTTGAATCAGTATCAAAAAACCCTCAATACACAAAGTCCAGAACCAAATAACTTTACAGGTAAAAGTTACCAAACATTTAAATAAGAGTTAGTAGCTCTCCTTCTCAAACTATTCTAAAAAACAGAAGAGAAGGGAGAGCTTCCAAATACATTCCACAAGGCCAGCACTATCCTGATACCAAAACCAGACAAAGATACTACCCAAAAAAATTTTTTTTAATTAAAAGCCAATATCCCTGATGAGCATAGATACAAAAATCTTCAATAAATATTAGAAAACCAAATTCAACAATACACTAAAAGAATGATTTGTAACACCTGGATGGCTCAGTCAGTGGAGCATCTGGCTCTTGTTTTCAACTCAGGTCAGATCTCATGGCTTGTGGGATGGAACCCCACATAGGGCTCCATGCTGTCAGTGTGGAGCCTGCTTTGAATTCTCTCTCTCTCTCCCTCTACCTCTCTCTCTCTCTCTCTCTCTCCCCCCCCCCAACCCTTTAGCTCTGTCCTTTCCCCACTCTCTTTCTCAAAAAATAAATTAAAAAAAAAAGATCATTCACCACCATCATGTGGGATTTATTCCAGGGATGCAAGGATAGATCACTCTGAATAATCCACAAATCAATCAACATGCTACACTACATTAATGAAATGAAAAATAAAAATCATGATCATTTCAATAGATGCAGAAAAGGCATTTGACAAAATTCAATATCCATGGTAAAAAGAGTTGAAAAAATACCTTAACATAATAAAATACATCTATGGCAAGTCCACAGCTAATATTATATTCAATGGTGAAAGGCTGAAAGTTTTTTCTTAAGATCAGGAACAAAACAAGAATGTTCACTCTCTCCACTTTATTGAACATAGTACTGCTAAAGCCATAGCAATCAGATAAGAAAAAGAAACAAAAGGCATCCTAACTGATAAGAAAAAAGTAAACTATCACTATTTGCAGATGACATGATATTTTACATAAAAAACCCTAAAGACCCCACCAAAAAAATATTAGAATAAATGAATTTCATAAAGTTGCTAGGAATGAAATTAATGTACAGAAATTTGTGTTTTTATACACTTATAGCAAAGTAGCAGAAAGAGATATTTAGAAAAAAAATCCCACTTACAATGCATCAAAAATAATATACCTAAGAATAAATTTAACCAAAGAGGTGACACAACAGTACTATAAAAATTGTAAGACACTGATTAAAGAAATTGAAGATGACAAAAACAAATGGAAAGATATACCATGCTCATGGATAGAAAGAAGGAATATTTTGAAAATGTCCATGCTACCCATAGAAAATGAAAACACTAGATCAACAGGTATACGCTCCCCGTTTTTATTACAGCATTATATGCAAAAGCCAAGATATGGAGGCAACCCAAGTGTCCACTGATAGACGAATGGATAAAAAAGATGTGGTATATATACACAATGGAATATTACTCAACATTGAAAAGACTGAAACCTAGCCATTTACAACAACATGGATGGACATAGAAAGTATAATACTAAGTGAAATAAGTCAGACAGGAAAGACAAATACCATATGATTTTACTAATTTGTGAAATCTAAGCAACAAAATAAATGAACTAACGAGCTATAAATAGACTCATAAAAAAATATAAAATTGGTGGTTGCCCAAGGGGAGCAGTGAGGGCTAATGGGCAAAATAGGTGAAGAGAATTAAAAGATAGAAATTTCCAGTTATAAAATAAGGCAAGATGGCGGGAGGAGGCAAGATGGCGGAGAGGAAGGGAGCTCTGTAAACTTCATCCACCCCATCTATCGAACTGAGAAGGACATTACTCTCATCTGCAAGAGTGGAAGGAGAAAATACAGACTCCAGAAAGAAGACAACCTCAAAGATGCCTGAGTGAGTGAGTGTGAACTGGAGAGATTGGAAAACGGGCCAGCCCAAGAAGGGTAGGGGAGGTGGGAACCCCAGCCCAACACAGGGAAAGTGCACGGAGACCCTGAGAGACAAAGGAAGAGAAAGAGAAACTGAACACGCTCATAGTACTGTCTCTGGAGAAGAGATAAAGAACATCTAACGCCGCTCAGAGAGAAAAACTCTCACTACATATATAATGCTGAGTAGCCCAAATCCCAAACCTGGGTGGCACAAGGGAAAAAACAGCCTTCACCCCTGTGCAATCCCGGCAGGGAGTTGGCAGCCAAGGTGGCAGCCCCAGGAGCACGCACTTCGGCCTCGGCTACGGGAGTGGGAGCACATACCTCATTTCCACAGTGCATCTCACCTCCAGAATTGGCCTCATGAATCCCGAAACCTGGGTGCCAACAGGGAAAAAATAGCCCCTACCCCTATGAGATCCCAGTAGGGAGTTGGCAGCGGTGGTGGGGGCGCGCGCTTTGGCTGCGGCTGCGCACACCTCATTTCCGGCAGAACCCCGTGCTCAGGCAGCAGCAGTGTGAATCCCTCTGGCGCCTAGAGAAACTGCTCCCTCCCTCTATGAGATCCCGGCTGGGAGTTGGCAGCGGCGTCTGTGGGGGCGTGCACTTCGCCTCCTGCACCACACCTCCTCTCTGGGGGCGGCAGCACAAATCCCTGCCGGCGCCAAGAGAAAATGCTCTCCCACTCTACATGATCCCGGCTGGGGGCTGGGAGTTGGTGGTGGCATCTGTGGGGGCGCACATTTCACCTCCAGGAGCTGCAGCGCAAATCCCTGCCAGCACCAAGAGAAACTGCTCCCTCCCCTTATGAGATCCCAGATAAGAAGCCAGCCGCCAAAGTGAGTACATCTCATCTGTGGTAGCATAAAAGTGCACTGACCAGGATTTTGAAAAGAGGCGGGCCTGGAAATTACAGCATGGCTCCACTGCAGCACAAGGAGATCTGACTTATTAGAGTGGCCTGCAGTGCTTAGTTCCAGTGGAGAGTGAGGCACCACCATTCATCCTCCGCAATGACCAAGGTGAGGCCTCTGAGAGCAGCCCCAGAGACCTACTTACACTAAACCACGCCTATCCACGAAGGGAGCTGCTGCCCTTTTTTTTTTTTGGACTCATTATTATTACCATTTCTACTTTTTAAAAAATTTTTAAATTTTTACTCATTTTCCTTTCTCCTTCCTCCCTCTTTTTTTTTTCTCTTGCCATCCAGATATCTTCTCCCTTATCTACTGCTTATCTCTCCCCTCAACTGGTTATACACTTTTAGACTGTCCATTGTCCTTTGTTGTCTCTGTCCCCCTTTATTTTTTTCTTCTCTTCTTTTCTTCTCTTCCTCTCCCTTGTCTTTTCTTCTTTTCACCCTTTTAATTTGTTTGTTTGCTTGATTTGTCTGTGTGTTTGCATGCTTCTGTTCCCTGGGTGTTTGTCTGTCAGTTTTCCTTTTCAGGGCTACCCCAAGAAACAAGCCAAAGTGCGCATGATGGCTAGTCCCAAAAATCGCAGAGTAGGGAAATAAAATAATTAAAGGCACAACAAGAGAAACTGAGAGGCACCATTAAAAGAATATTACCTTAAACGACAGGCCATGGACAGTCAATAAGCCTCCTTTAACAGAGCAATATTAACAGGTGCACAGTGCACAATGAGCTTTTTAAAACTGACAAGAGACAGAAAACTAGCCAAAATGACAAAATGAAAGAACTCTCCCCTGAAGAATCTCCAGAAAGAAGTCACAGCCACAGAACTGCTCAAAGCAGATCTAAACAACATAAGTAAATAAGAATTTAAAAAACTTGTCATAAAATTAATCACTGGGATTAAAAAAGCATCAGAGGAGCAACTGAGACAATGACTAGGGACTTTAAAAATAGGTGTGACAAGTTAAAAAAGGCTATAAGTGAGGTGAAAAATAAAATACAGGCAGCCACCTCAAGGACTGAAGAGGCAGAGAGAAGAACAGGTGAACTAGAAGACATAGTTATAACAAAAGAGGAAACCAAAAAAAAAAAAAAAAAAAAAAAAAAAAAAAAAAAAAAAAAAAAAAGAGAGAGAGAGAGAAATTGATCCAGGAGCAAGAAGGAGATTTCGAGACCTGAGTGATATAATCAAATGGAACAACATCTGTATTATAGGAATTCCTGAAGAGGAAGAAAGAGAGAGAGGTCTGAATGGATACTAGACCAAATTATAACTGAGAATTTCCCAAATCTGGGGAAAGAAATAGACATTCAAATTCAAGAGGCACAAAGAACCCCCTTAAGACGTTATTTGAATTGACCTTTGGCATGACAAATCATAGTGAAACTGGCAAAATTTAAGGATAAAGAGAGAATTCTGAAAGCAGCTAGGGATAAAAGGGCCTTAACATACAAAGGCAAACCTATCAGAGTGGTTACAGACATATCTAATGAAACTTGGCAGGCCAGGAAAGAATGGCAGGAAATCTTCAATGTGATAAACAGAAAAAACATGCAGCCAAGAATCCTTTATCCAGGAAGCCTGCCATTCAAAATAGGAGAGATAAAGGTGTTCCCAAATAAACAAAAATTGAGAAAATTCATGACCACCAAACCAGCCCTACAAGAAATCCTAAGAGGGACTCTATGAGGAAAAAGTTGCAAAGAATACAAGGTACCAGAGACACCACTATAAACATGAATTCTACAGAGAACACAATAAATCTAAACACACATTTTTCAATAATAACACAGTGTAAATGGCTTAAATGCTCCAACCAAACGACACAGGGTAGCAGAACGGATAAAAAAAACAAGATCCATCTATTTGCTGTCTACAAGAGACTCATTTTAGACCTGAAGATACCTTCAGATTGAAAGTAAAGGGATGGAGAAATATCTATCATGCGACTGGAAGCCACAAGAAATCCAGAGTAGCCATACTTATATCAGACAAACTAGACGTTAAAGTAAAGGCAGTAACAAGAGATGAAGAAGGACATTATATAATAATTACAGGGTCTCTCCATCAGGAAAAGCCAACAATTATAAACATCCATGTGCCAAATTCGGAGGCACACAAATACACAAAACAACTAATCACAGACAGAAACAATCTTATTGATAAGATTGTGCTAATTGCAGGGGACTTTAATACTCTACTGACAGCAATGGATAGATCAACCAGACAGAAAATCACTAAAGAAACAATGGACCTGAACGACACATGGGAACAGATGGAATTGACAGATATATTTAGAACTCTGCATCGTGAAGTTAGGAAATTCACCTTCTTTTCGAGGGCACATGGCACATTCTCCAAGACAGATCACATACTGGGGCATAAAGCAGCCCTCCATAAGTATAAACGAATAGAGATCATACCATGCACACTTTCAGATCACAATGCTATGAAACTTGATATTAACCAAAGGAAAAAGTCTGGAAAACCTCCAAAAATGTGGAGGTTAAAAACCATCCTACTTAAGAATGATTGGGCTAATCATGCAATTAGAGAAGAAATTTAAAAATATATGGAAACAAATGATAAAGAATATAAAACCATCCAAAATCTCTGGGATGCAACAAGGTAGTCCTAAGAGGAAAGTATATTGCAATGAGGTCTATTTCAACAAACTAGAAAAAAACGCAAATTCAAAATCTAACAGAGCACCTACTGGAACTAGAAGGGGAGCAGCAAGAGCTCCCCAAACCCAGCAGAAGAAAAGAAATAATAAATATCAGGGCAGAAATAATCAATATAGAACCCAAAGAAACAGTTGAGCAGATCAATGAAACCAAGAGTTGGTTCTTTGAAAAATTAAACAAAATTGATAAACCTCTAGCCACACTCCTTAGAAAGAACAGAAAGAACACACACATAGATAAAATCATGAATGAAAATGGATCTATTACAACCAACCCCTTAGAAATAGAAGCAATCATTAGAGATTACTATGAAAAACTATATGCCAACAAACTGGACAACCTAGAAGAAATGGACAAATTCCTAAATGCACATGCACTACCAAAATTCAAACAGGAAGAGATAGAAAGCATGAATAGACTGATAATCAGTGAAGAAATCGAATCAGGTATCAAAAATCTCCCAATGAATAAGAGCCCAGGGCCAGATGGCTTCCCAGGGGAATTCTACCAGACATTTAAAGCAGAGCTAACACCCATTCTTCTCAAACTATTCCAAAAAATAGAAATAGAAGGAAAACTTCCAAACTCATTCTACGAAGCCAGCATCATCTTGATACCCAAACCAGACAGAGACCCAGCCAAAAAAGAGAACTACAGACCAATATCCTTAATAAATACAGATGCAAAAATACTCAAGATTCTGGCAAGTCGAATTCAAAAGCATATAAAAAGACTTATCCAACATAATCAAGTGGGATTCATTCCTGGGTTACAGGGCTGGTTCAATATTCGCAAATCCATCAATGTGATACATCACATTAACAAAAGATAAAAACCATATGATCCTGTCGATAGGTGCAGAAAAAGCATTTGACAAAATACAGCACCCTTTCTTAACAAAAACCCTTGAGAAAGTTGGAATAGAAGGAACTTACCTAAACATTATAAAAGCAGTTTATGAAAAGCCCACAGCTAATATCACCCTCTATGGGGAAAAACTGAGAGCTTTCCTGCTGAGACCAGGAACACGACAGGGGTGTCCACTCTCACCACTGTTGTTTAACATAGTGCTGGAAGTCCTAGCATCAGCAATCACACAACAAGAAGAAATAAAAGGCATCAGAATTGACAAAGAAGGAGTCAAACTCTCACTTTTTGCAGATGACATGATACTCTACATGGAAAACCTGATCGACTCCACCAGAAGCCTTCTAGAACTGAACAATAAATTCAGTAAAGTTGCAGGGTACAAAATCAATGTACAGAAATCAGTTGCATTCCTATACACCAATAATGAAGCAGCGGAAAGAGAAACCAAGAAACTGATCCCATTCACAATTGCACAAAAACCCATAAAATACCTAGGAGTAAACCTAACCAAGGATGTAAAAAACCTATATGATGAAAACTACATAGAACTTATGAAAAAGATTGAAGACGACACCAAGAAATGGAAAAACATTCCATGCTCATAGTTCAGAAGAATAAACATTGTGCAAATGTCATTACTACCCAAAGCAATCTACATATTCAATGCAATCCCCATCAAAATTGCACCAGCATTCTTCTCAAAGCTAGAACAAGCTATCCTCAAATTCATATGGAACCACAAAAAACCCCAAATAGCCAAAGTAATATTGAAGAAGAAAACCAAAATAAGAGGCATCACAATCCCAGCCTCCACTCCAAAGCTGTCATCATCAAGACAGTATGGTATTGGCACAAAAACAGACACAGAGACCAATGGAATGGAATAGAGAACCCAGAACTGGGCCCACAAATGTACAGCCAATTAATTTTTTGACAAAGCAGGGAAGTAGCCAATGGAAAAAAGACTACCTCTTTAGCAGGTGGTGCTGGGAGAACTGGACAGCAGCAACATGCAGAAGAATGAAACTAGACCACTTTCTTATACCATACATAAAAATTAACTCAAAATGGCTGAAGGACCTGAATGTGAGACAAGAAACCATCAAAACCCCCGAGGAGAAAGTAGGAAACAACCTCCTTGACGTCAACCGCAGCAATTTCCTACTCGACACATCCCCAAAGGCAAGGGAAATGAAAGCAAAAATGATCTATTGGGACCTCATCAAGATGGAAAGCTTCTACACTGCAAAGGAAACAATCAAGAAAACTAACAGGCAACCGACAAAATGGGAAAAGATAGTTGCAAATGACATATCAGATAAAGGCCTAGTATCCAAAATCTACAAGGAACTCACCAAACTCCTTACCCAAAAAACAAATAACCCAGTGAAGAAATGGGCAGAAGACATAAACAGACACTTCTCCAAAGAGGACATCCAGATGGCCAACAGGCACATGAAACGATGCTCAACATCACTCATCATCAGGGAAACACAAATCAAAACCACACTGAGATACCACCTCACACTAGTCAGAGTGGCTAATGAACAAATCAAGAGACTATAGATGCTGGCAAGGGTGAGGAGAGATGGGCACCCTCCTACACTGTTTGTGGGAATGTAAACTGGTGCAGCCGCTTTGGAAAACAGTGTACTGATTCCTCAAAAAACTATCAGTAGAACTCCTCTATGACCCAGCAATAGCACTGCTAGGGATTTACCCAAGGGATACAGAAGCACTGATGCATAGGAGCACATGTACCCCCATGTTCATAGCAGCAATGTCAACAATAGCCAAATCATGGAAAGAGGCCAAATGTCCATCACCTGATGAATGAATCAAGAAGATGTGGTATATATATACAATGGAGTAATACATGGCAATGAGAAAGAATGAAATCTGGCCATTTGAAGCAAAGTGGATGGACCTCGAGGGTGTCATGCTAAGTGAAATAAGTCAGGCAGAGAAGGACCGATAGATACCATATGTTTGCACTCATAGGTCTAACAGGAGAAAGTTAACAGAGGACCATAGGGAGGGGAAGGGGGAAAGAGAGTTGGGGAGAGAGAGGGACACAAACCTAAGAGACTATTGAAAAAGAACCAAGGGTTGAAAAGGGTGCAGGAGGGGGGAAAGGGGTGGTGGTAATAGAGGAGGGCACTTGTGGGGAAGAGCACTGTTATATGGAAACCAATTTGACAATAAACTATTTTAAAAAAAACAAAAAAAAAATAAGTCATGGGATGAAAATTACAGCATAAGGAATACAGTCAATAACACTGTAATAACTTTGTATGGTGAATGATGGTAATTTGGTGAGCATTTCATAATGGTGAGTCACTATTTGTGCACCTGAAAGTAATATAGTATTGTTGACTATCAATTTTAAAATTTAGAGCTCTTGGTAGAAATGACTATTAACCCCCATTTAATAGATAAGTAAACTGACAGCCAGGGAGATTTAGTACTTCACTCAGGGTGCCCTAGACATAAGTAGGCCAAATTGAGATGCAAATCCAAAAAGTCTGGCTCCAAAGGTTAGTCTTAATGGCGCTCCACTAATTATACTGCTCTCCAAACTTGACATTTCTGAGTATCAGGTTATCAGGCTGGTTCCAGATCTGGAAAACCACATGGAGAACAATTAAAAGAGAACTTGAGCTATTTAGCAAAGAGCAGGGAAAGCCAAAGAGGAGATGTCATCATCTTATCTAGATACCAGTCTCCTTCCCAGATTCCTTCCCTAACTCCATTTTTTATGAGAGGACACTAGGCTACCAACGACCTTGGGGTCAACTGCAAGGATAAGAAGATTCTGAGAGACAGGAGCTGCGAGATGCATGTAGGATGAGCAAAGGGCAATCCTCATCTTGGCTGAAGTAAAACAGAAGTTATGAATTAGAGGCTAGCTGTCAATAGTCTTAGGTCTTTCTCTTTTAGCTCATTCATTTATTAAACACTCATTGAGTTCCTAGGCTGTGCACACTGTCCGCAGTGCTGGGACATGCCAAAGAACAAACTGCTCCTGCCTTCCTTTCTAATCTTATGCCCTCCTCTCTCCAGTCACAATGGTCCTTCTGTACCACAAACCCTCCCAGATCTTTCCTCCATCAGGACCTTTGCACCTGCAGTTCCCCATTCCTATCAGGTTCTGTTTCCTGTTCTTCAAGTGGTTCAGCTTCTACATCATTTCCCTAGCCACCCCATCTAGATGCTTGCTACCACATCACGTTAATTTTCATCTTTGCACTTACTGGTATAAATGTTTTTTTCCAGTATTTGTTTATCTTCTCCCCCTATTGAATTTAGTTTAATGACTTTTGTATTTCTGTTTTCTTTTTAAGTAGGTTCCATGTCCAACATGAGGCTTGAACTCACAGCCCTGAGATTAAGAGTCATATGCTCTACCGATGGAGCCAGCCAGGTGCCCCTGAATTTAGCTTAAAGAAATCA
Organism: Helogale parvula; assembly: GCA_004023845.1. Classification (NCBI taxonomy): domain Eukaryota; kingdom Metazoa; phylum Chordata; class Mammalia; order Carnivora; family Herpestidae; genus Helogale; species Helogale parvula. Next base: position 35,677 of record PJEM01010102.1, on the reverse strand, counting down.
GGACATCACCTGTTTTGTACTCTGCTGTATTTTTAATGTTTTGAATAGTACCTAGCACATAGCAATTAGTCGATAAATATTTACTGAATAAATTAAACAAGAAATTACGCTTCCATTTTTGGGAATGTGTTAGCTTTGTATTTTGAAAGCCTATGGCTACAAACTAGAGAGAATATAATGAGTTGTATGATTGAGGTGGCTGAATGTACAGCAACATCCAAACTTCTCTTCTTTTTTTTATGTTTATTTTTGAGAGAGAGAGACAGAGTCGGGTGGGCCAGAGGCAGAGAGAGGGCGACACAGAACCAGAAGCAGGCTCCAGGCTCCGAGCTGTCTGAGCACACACACGGACAGGGGCTCAAACTCATGAACCGCCAGATCATGACCAGAACCAAAGTCAGATGCTCAACCAACTGAGCCACCCAAGCACCCCAAACTCCTCTTCTTTAACAACAGAACTCCCGCTGGAGTTTACCACCCCCAGCATTCTTTACAGCAAAGACATGGTCAGTCGTGTGTGGTGGGAAAATGAAGTGTGCCATTTCCATGTCTTGCCCTTAAAAGAAAGGCAGATGCTGCCACTGGCCCTCTCCACTTCCCACTAGCCGGATCACGTCAGGACCTAATGCAACCACTTTGCATCCAACAATGGAAATCCTATGAGTAGAGAATGACAGAGCTGCTTTGCCAGCCTTAGACAGTTGACCTCTGGATTATGAAGTAGACAAAATCAAGCTTCCATTTTGTTTGAGTCGTCGTACTGGGGGCTTATACCTCGCCTGCCTGTCAGGAACTACTGCCCAAATCCTGTCTCTGGTTTTTTTGTTTGTTTGTTTGTTTAATTTTATCCTTACCATCTTTGAAGTTAGTTTCTGTGTCCCACCACACATTGCCTTTGCAACCTTCCATGTGTAGGAAGGGAAAGGAAACACATTTAGTGAATGGCGAAATACATCTAGCATTTACTGTGCTAAATGCCTTGCCTACGATATCTTAACTCTCCCAATAGGTCTGTGAATCCAGTGTTATTTCAGTTTTCCAAATAAGAAATAGACTCAAGGATGTTAGGCGTCTGGTCCAAGGCCACACAACTATTAAGTAGCAGAATTAGACTCTGAACCAGGTGAGAGCCAACTCTGTAGAGCCACTATGCTCTGCGATACTGTGGCATGCACAATGACTGAGGCCTTGCATTTGTGTTTTTAGATTACATTTGTTTTGCTATAGCTTATTAATATAACTGCATGACTTTTACTTGCTGATTTGTCCTGATGCCATCTTTACCCAACCTTTAGGGCCATGTTTGTTTGTTTTTTTGTAAATTGTGGTCATATGTAACATAAGATTTACCATTTAGCTATTTTTTAAGTGGCCAGTTTAGTAACATTAAGCGCTTTCACCTTGCTGTACTACTATTCACCACTCTCCACGTCTAGAACTTCTTAATCACGCCTGAAACAAGACAGGAACCTCCATGAGTTTGTGCGTCGTCCTTGCACAGGGGACATGCTAATCTTCTCCGCATTGTTCCAATTTTAGCCCTGGCCAAGCAAGCACAGGGGCCAAGTGTTTAAGTCATTGGTTTTCTCATTCTTGGCTCCTCTCCCTGTTTTCTTTCTTTTCCTTCCTTCTGTGACCTGCTGCCTGCTGCTTAGTAATGAACTAGAGCGTCCTAGCAATAGATGTGCCTGTTCAAAGTCATAAGCAAGAGGAAGGAGAAATCAACATAAAAGGGCCTGGCTTGGATCCTATCTTTATCCTCTGCCCCAACCAATCCCCAGGGGGTTGAGCAAGGAAACAGGAGATTCACAAACAGCCTAATTTAAAATGGAATCACTGTGAAGTTTCTTAGCCCTTCAAACAACAAGTTAGCAGCTCTGATCTGCTCCGCCCTGCATGACTCACTATCCAGTGTGAGGTACTGCCTGCTTCTCGGAACTTCCTTCTCCTCATCTCATGCTCCCAGGCCCTACCTCCATTTTCTCCTTTCCTTCCTCCTCCTCTATGGAGGTTTTTACCACTTGCAGGAAAGCATGGCAGGGGGCAGTGTCCGTGCTCTAAGGGAAAGAGACCAATTCGGTGCAAATTTCTGTTTTCCGTGAAAGGGCCCTCCATGAGAACACTAGCATTTGAGAAGTTCCTGTGTTCACTGCCCTCTCACTCACCCGTGACCCTTCCCCAAATCCCTACAAATACGGGAGCTGCTCCCTTGCTCCAAAACATGCTTTGTCCCCAAAAATGCTATTCTTGGGAAGAGGCTCTGTGTTTGGCCTCTTCCTGCCATTTGATTATTTGCTCATTGTGCTGACACATAAGTAAACATCTGGGCTTTTGATTTACACACTACACGGTTTTGAAAGCCTAATGATGGGTGTGGAGATCTTGAAGCTATTACAATGAAGGTCCCATTACCGTGCTTATGAGAGCCTGAATCTGCTGCCCGCCCTTCTTCTTTGCCTCACAGGGGGCAATGGGAGAGCCTAGGGTGCAGGCCAAGCATCTCTCCAGCACCCGGGGAGGCCGGGCTGAGCCCTTCAGGAGAATGGAAATGGTATAGCTATCCAGGCCTGGTCCTCAAGAAACCAAAAACCTTATAGGCAGGGGCAATCAATATGCCAAGTTATACCTGCCATCAGTAAAAAGGTGAGCTCCTTTAAAAAATGAGTTCGCAAGACTGATATTAATGATTAGGGTAAAGTAGGGCATGAAGAAGGACTTCCTGCTAAGGCTGTTTCAACAGAAATCATTTTTCTTGTTAAATTTTATGGGGTGTTGTTATTGTAGCAGCAATACATGTTCTTGGTAGAAAAATTAGGAAAATCATATATATACTCAAATCCTTCTAATCCCACAATACAGAGATGACTGTTGTATATATTTCTTTAAAAATTATTCCATTTAATTTTACTTACTTTAGCAGGGAAAAAAGGTGAAGTGAAACTAAAGGAGCTGAATTTTATGTATACAATCCTTCAAAACAAGAGTTATTTGTTACTACAGGAACTCTGAATAAATTACAAAATTATTAGGCTTAGATATTAGAGTCAGTGGATGTTATTTAAATTTTGTTTATTTATTTATTTTGAAAGAGACAGAGACAGTGTGAGCAGGAGAGTGGCAGAGAGGGGAGGAGAGAAAGAATCCCAAGCAGGCTCTACACTGTCAGCAAAGAGCCAGATGCAGGGCTTGAACTCACAAAACCATGAAATCATGACCTGAGCTGAAACTGAGAGCTGGGCACTTAACCAACTGAGCCACCCAGGCACCCCATGAATGGATATTATTTAAAGTTTATGCTTCTTAATGGCCATAAGTTTGTTCCCAAATTTGTTTTTTATTCTTTTTCAAAGTGTATTTATTTTTGAAAGACAGAGCACAAGCAAGGGAAGGGCAGAGAGACAGAATCTGAAGCAGGCTCCAAGCTCTGAGCTTTCAAGCACAGAGCCCAATGTGGGACTCAAACCCATGAATTGCGAGATCATGACCTGAGCCAAAGTCAGATGCTCAACTGACTGAACCACCCAGGTGCCCCAGTTTGTTCCCAAATTTTGAGGTTTGGAGGCTGTCCAGTCAAAATCCAACGTCATCTTTGTTATGTTAAAAACAACAAAATCATATTCCTTTATTTTTTTTTTTGAGAGAGAAACCAAAAGAGAAAATAACAACAAAATTTTATATCTAAGTTTACTCTCTGGGTGATTCTTCAAAAGAACTATTAGGGAAAATTTGATCTGTAAAGAATATATGCTATAAAAATGGCAAACCACTTTCAAGAATAAAAAAAAAACCCACACTCAACACAGAGAAATGTTTGTACCCAGTACTCATTACAAATTCAAATATGTAATTCAGAGTCCATCACTATTTCTTTTACACCAACTGCTCAAAATCTAATTTGTTTCATATTTAGACCAGGGCTTTCTTGTAGAGTGTTTTACTCTATTTCCCAGACTATTCAGTGGTCATTCTTTCTCTTGTTGGAAAAAAGAGAGACTTTACACCACCATGTTACTGATAGCAGGCTATAGTGACACTTGTAGATCCTAATCACAAGATCTGTGTAGTGTTACCCCGCTTTCTTCCTGAAGACTGTTTCCATGGAGCCCTCAGACTTCCTCTTCTAATGTGGACTCACTACCGGCTAAGCACGTGGAACACTTATCATCCTAGGATTTCTCATCATGGTCCTTCTAGATTGCTTTCTCAGATCCCCTCTTTTCCTCTTTCTTGGGTTCTGTTTCGGCTTGGCTCTGGGACAGCTGTAATGCTTCTAGAAAAACTATTTCTAAGACAATCTTTCTGAGTCCCTGCCTGCATCTGAAAATGTGTTTATGCTTAGTCTAGCTGGGATATGTGTCGACGTTCAAATCATTTCCCTCAGAATGTGGAACTCCCCACTGCAGGGTCTTTCAAAATCTAGTGTTGCTAATGGGGGCTTGATCCGGCTTGACTGGAGTCCTTTCACAGGCAACCTTGTGTTTCCTCTGAGAACTCGCAGATGTTTTTATCCTTGTAGGACAAAAATTTCGCCAGTGTGTATCTAGATGACCCTCTCAAATCTGAAGACCTAAATCATTTCTGTATTCTGAAAAACGTTATGTCCTCTCTCCACGTTCTTTCCATCGTTCTGAGATTCCTGTTGGAGGATATGGGGGGGGGGGCGGTAAACCACTAAGATCCTTTCTCAGCCCCCTACTCAACATTCTCATCTCTTTTTACATTTTACATCACATATCTAAGTTTTGGAAGGTTTTTTTTTTTCAACTTATCTTCCAGATTACTAATTCAGTCCTTGGCTGCTTCTATTTTGTAGACTTTAGTGGAATGTCAAAATTAACTTGGGTAATCATACTTTCAAGATTCTGGTTTTCTGATTATTCCTTTCAGTGTGAGGATATAAAGTCCTCTTCAGTTTCTCCATGATTAAGACTTTGTATTTAAGTCATCTCTACACCCAGCATGGGGTTTGAACTTATAACCCTGAGATCAAGAGTCCCCTGCTCCACCAACTGAGCCAGCCAAGCACTCCTCTCCATGGGTTCTAATGAGACCTCAAAAGATTCCCTCCTCCACAGTGTTATTTCCATTTACCCTAGGGGTGTGCTGTTCTATTTAGACTCCTTCGTGCTGAGGGCTTTTTTAAATTCCCTATTTATCTCTATCCTTAGATCAGAACCAGTTTGCCCTGGGCTTCCCCTGACCTGCTTTTTTGAGCAGGATTTTGAGAGGTGAGGACTAGAGATTGGCCAAGTCTGTGTAAAAGTATCCCAGGTTGACTGTCTTGTTTCTTGGGGGGGCGGGTGGGGAAGAGGGGCAGATGTAAGCAAATCATGGTCAAGGCAAAGAAGTTAATATGATTAGGAAGAAAGTGTCCCACTGGGGGTAAAAAAGAAAAAGATAAAATTGGAAGGTGTGAATTTAAGATGGTAACTGACAAAAGATTTTTAATGGTGGGGGGGGGTGGTTATGCAGGTATGATAGGAAATGAAACACTTCCAATTTCCTGATCTCCAAAGACCCTACCCACTGCCACCACCTGTCGCTGCCCTCCAAGAGAGACATGAAGACTGATTTCTATTCTTTACTTGCTTCTCCAAAAAACAGATCTACTTTTGCCTCCCCATGGGGTCCTACAGAACTGAGAGAGAAGCCATAAAGCAACCTGAAAGAGGAGAGGCCTTGTTTTTCAGGGTCCAAGGGCACAGCACAGTCCTGGCAGGCTGCTCGGCCTGGGGTCAGTTCCCCCCTTGGGGAGCATTGGTTGAGCTTTATTGCTCAACACTACCATGCTATGGCATGTCCCTTCCTAGTTGGCCTTCCAGGTCGATTTAACACATGGCATCTCTGCTACTTAGCCAACTCTGATTAGCACAGCAACCTTGATGGGCTTGGCATGCTTTCAGGACTTTTTCTTTTAAAGCTACTACTTATGAAAATTCTCAAACATATTCAAGGGTAAAGAGAACAGGATAATAAGCCCTCACGTGCTTGTCACCCAGTATCTTAGTCTGTCCGGGCTGCTCTAGCAGAATGCCATAGACTGGGTAGCCTATCAACAGCAGAAATTTGTTTTCTCACAGCGCTGGAGGCCAAGATCAGGGGGCAACTGTGGTCAGGTTCTGGCAAAAGCCTTCTTTCTAGTTCATAGACAGTCATCTTCTCACTGTGTGCTCACACTGGGGAAGGGACGAGGGAGCACTTTGGGGTCTCTTTTATAAGCGTACTAACCCCATTTAGGAAAAATTCACCCTCACAACATAATCACCTCCCCAACGCCCAATCTCCTAAAACTATCACACGGGGGGTGGGGGTAAAATTTCAATATATTAGTTTGGGGCAGACACCAACATTCCAGCCTCAACAGCTACATTAATATTTTTCCAACTTAAGAACCTACTTTTGAACAGCCCCCATTTTTTCAAAATCAGACTCTCCTTTTTAATAAACATGTGGATAAGCCCCACCTCTGGAAATTTTGTGATCAAGCCTCCCAAAAAAACACATAGTCTTTACAAGTTTCTCAAGTGATTCTGATGCCCACAGAAAATTGAGAGCCACTGCTGTAATGAAATGAAAACAAGAACATCATTCTACCATATGCATAACATTCCTAAGTGTTTACTAGCAGAATACCCAAAAGACATAAATGAAAAATGGTTATATGAGTCTATATGAAAAATGTAAATGGAAGTATAGCAAAACACCACTGAGGAAAAAGGGAATATAGAGTTGCCAGAGTGGCTCAATTGGTTAGGTGTCTGACTGTAACTCAGGTCATGATCTCACTGTTCATGAGTTTGAGCCCCATGTCAGGCTCTGTGTGGACAGCTCAGAGCCAGGAGCCTGCTTCAGCTTCTGTGCCTCCCTCTCTTTCTGCCTCTTCCCCACCCACACTCTGTCTCTCTCAAAACCAAATATTTTTAAAAACTTAAAGAAAAGGTATACAAATAATACAATGAGAAAAAGATTTTCAACTTATAAAATATCCTTAATTCATGGTGAGTTTTTATAAATTAGCCGTATTTAGACAGAGAGCAGTATTTGTAAAACCCCATAAACAAAGGCTATGAACAGACATAGCCTGTTTAGACTTAGCAAGAAAAGCTGAAAATGACTAATAAATCTATGTGCTCAGTCTCTTTAGAGATCGGTAAAACACCAATTAGAATGATAAACAATTTCTAATCACATACTAGCTAAAAGTGAAGTGATTTCTAATCTCCCGTGCTGTTAAGGTTGGGGAAAAGGCCACCCCCTTGAGTAACAGTAGGACCGTAAACTTTTTAGGTAGCAGTTAGGCACCATGTATTAAAATGGTAATGCATATACTCTTGGATACTTTCTTGCTAAGTCAGGGCATCTAGCCAGGAAAAATAAAAGTAGAAATTTATTAAGATATGGAATAGTAATGATATATATTTCATTATATCATGTTTCATAATGTCAGCAACTAACATTTACTGAGCGTTTACCGTGTGCCAAGAGTTGTGCTAAATGTGCTACAAAGGACATCTGACTTAATCCTTGTGACAGCCTGAGGAGGTAGTTACCAAAGATTTGTTTTTAAATGCACTCGTCAGTGTTGGAGTTGGAATGTGAAACTGTCCATATGACGGCGGAGTTCACACTCTTAGCCACTGCAATGCACTGCCAAACCAGAGGCAAATAACCGAAAAAGAAAACTAACCCAAATGCCCTTGACAGAGGCATGGTTTTTACAATGACATCAACTATTACACAAAATGCCCAGTCACAATTAAAGTCCGCTTTGGGGGTAGGGAAATTGAAACACTTATGTTTTCCATAGAAACAGAAAGAGAAAGTCATGATGGGGAAGGGACAAGTATGAAAGTCTTTGAAGAGATTTCTTTGTCAAGAAACCTCGTTTTTCCTGTAAACTCCTGGTTAGAAGAGTTCTGACCAGGCCATGGACAGAGTATGGGTTCCCCAAGTTTCCAATGAGAAAGAACTTTCTGGCCTCACCCCACCTGGGCCTCCCAAGGAAAAGCACTGAAGGTGTGAGCAACTTTTTCAATTGGCAGAGGGATGTTGCTTATGAGGATTCTGAGGGCCCTAAATTTTCCTGGGAAAGCACCACTTGTTTATTTTGTTGGAATTTGGAGAGGATGTCATGAATACTGTGTTCTCATCAAGCCTGTGGCTGACTCCACCCTGAAGTCTTACTTAGTAACTCCTGCTGAAAGGAGAGAAGCTTCTTACCAACAGCAGGGTCATTTGCCATCATATTCTGGGTTTCAGGACAGACTCTCCAAAGCCATATCCCTCTAGGTTTTATGTCTGGAGGTGGGAAAAGACTCCACAGATAAACCACATGCCAGAGCTGTAGCCCGGGAGCACATAATAGAATATGTTCTCAATTTGCTTTAAAGTAGATTTAAATCGATAGTATGAACACGTCACAAGGACCAATGTAGACAGTGTGTAATAAAGACTATAAATCTAATTGTGTGTGCCTGAAAATAAAAGAAAATAAACAAACAGCAAGTATTACCCCAATCATCTATTTAAGAAACTGTGACAACCACTGTTTTTTTCTTATCCGTCATCTATTATTAATAGCTACTTGCCCTAATCTTGTTCTCTTTTCTGACTCATGGGAGTAAATACACTTCTAACTTGTACAAACCCCTGCATTCCAGTAAAATCTCTGAAGCGTATTTACTGCTCGAGCACAAAAATGTGTTTCCAGATAATTCTTCATGCCAAGTCCTTGTAGAAAGTTCCTTTTTAAACTCTTTCCTTGTAGGAAAAGTTTGCTTATTACCAGCTTATCCAAGAAGACATAGAGTTGCTCCCAAGAATCTTGAGCACCCTCAACAATTTCACATCTTCCCAGCTTTTGACCAAAACAAAATGAGAAAAGCCTGGGTTGATGCATTAGATAGAAGGCAAGCGCCCAGATTCTGGGCAGATTATTATTTGGGTTCAGATCTGAGCTCTGCCATTGCTAGCAAGATCCTTCATGTCTCTGTTCCTCCGCTATGCTTTCTGTAAAATGTAGGCAACAGCCGTTCCTCCTTCACAGGCTTGTTGTAAGAAGCAAATGAGGAATTGCACGTAAAACCTGTAGCACTAGGTCTACACAGAGGCAACACTCCATAAACATGACCTCTGTTTTGTGTGCCATGTACAAACCCACCTTTGATGGACCCTCCTTGGCCACTGAAAGAGTGGTTAAGCTCTTAATTCTGGCATCTAACACACTTGGGTTCAAATATAGTTCTGGTACTCACTAGCCAGGTGACCTGTGATTTTTCTTTCTTAACCACTATTAGCCCTTTTTTTAATCTTTAGAAAAAAGAAGGGACTCTATTACCCCACCTCTTAGGGTTATTGGGAGGATTAAATGAGATAACGCATGACCTCTCCAAAGCCTGGCACTTTAATAAGTGTTCCATAAACATTAATGGTTTTTTATTTTCATTTTATACTTTTTATTTCAATTCTGCTCGACCCTTTAAACAACACAGGGTTGAGCTGTGGAGGTGCACTTACAGATTTTTTCAATAAATACAGGGCAGTACTCTAGAAGTATTTTCTCTTCCTTATGATTTTCTTAATAACATTTTCTTTTCTCTAGTTTATCTTATTGTAAGAACACAGTATATAATTCATGAAACATACAAAATATGTGTTAATTATAATACGTGCTATCAGTAAGGCTTCCAGTCAACAGTAGGCTATTAGTATTAAGTTTTGGGGGAGTCAAAAGTTAACAGGAATTTTCAACAATGTGGGCAGTCAGCTCCCCTAACCCCCATGTTATTCAAGAGTCAACTATACTTAGTAATTAGAGCACAGTGGACTCTGTTTGGAAAATGCAGTAAAATCGTAAATCTTGTGAGTCTGTTTTGGGGGTCAAATTGTGGTAGAGAAGTCAGAATATAGAGATACCAGACATGACCCTTAGCCAGAGCTAAGAGCTTAACCACATTCCCAACTGTCAAAGAGGGTCCACTAAAGGTGGTTTTTTCATGACACACAAAACAGAACATAAAGATACATGATCTCAAGAAATAGCAGAAGCTTGGATTTCTTAAACTATAAAATCAAATAAAAGTGTCTCCTCTTATTAAGATTTTCACAGGGTACTGCATGAAACATGTTCTGTAAACTATAAAATACAAAATGTAAGACTTCATCATTATCCCAGGATAAGTAAGGACTTACTAAAGAAAGCATAATATAGACCTATAAAATGATTTCTCCATTGGCCGAATTTTTTATTAAGGAAGGACTTAATAAAGAGAGCATAATACAGACCTATAAAATGATTTCTCTATTGGTCGAACTTTTTATTTCTGAGTAAGTCTAAAATGATTAATAATCTCTTAGTTTGGAGCTGGACAGAAGCACAGAATTCCATCTACAATCATCAGTTAGACAGTGTATGTGCTTTGGGAAAATTATGCCAAGAGAATGGAGAACTAGATCTGCCTTCAGCATATTGAGAAAGGAGCAAACCTTTACTTCTAAGTGCCAGGCCAAATCATTTGGCCATGGATTATGCTTTGGTACTTGGTGGATATATTTGCTTCTTGCTAATTTTTATTCTGTATCTCAATAAACACTCTCACGCAAATAGCTAAATATCTGAAAGTCTCTCGGTCTCTCTCTCTCTCTCTCTCTGAAAATAAATCTATAAACATCAATAGAATGTGATAGGCTAGTGTTCACACTTATACAAAAAATGAATTGCAATTAAGCCAAGCAAAAAATAAAAATCCATCATTATTTACATTCCTCAAAATTGCAACTGGTAGGTATTTTCTGTTGTTTTTCTTGTTATTGTATTTTTTTAAGAGTATACTTTTCTCAATCAAAGTCATACTATACATCTTTTCTGAAAACAATGCATGGATTTAGAAATCAACCACAATAAAAAAAACTATGAAAAGACCACAAATACATGAAGATACAATGAATGAGTCAGCCAAGAAATCAAAGAAATCAAAAATAACATGGAAGCAAATGAAAATGAAAATACAATGGCCCAAAACCTTTGGGATGCAGGAAAAGAGATTCTAAGAGGGAAGTTTATAGCAATACAGGCCTATATCAAGAACCAAGAAAAACCTCAAATAAACAACCTGATCTCATACCTGAGGGAGCTAGAAAGAGAACAACAACAAAAAAACCAACAGAAAGAAGGAAATAATAAAGATTAAAGCAGAAATAAATGATACAGGAACTAAAAAAAAAAAAAAAAAAGCAATAGAACAGATTGATGAAACCAGGAGCCAGTTCTTTGAAAAACTCAACACTGATAAACCTTTAGACAGACTTAACAAGAAAAAAAAAAAAAAAAAAAAAGAGGGATGCCTGGGTGGCTCATTCAGTTAAGCATCCAACTCTTGATTTCAGCTCAAGTCATAATCTCACTGTTATGAAGTCGAGCCCTGGGTAGGGTTCCACACTAAGCATGGAGCCTGCTTAAGCTTCTCTTCCTCTCCCTCTGCCCCTCCCCTGCTTGCATGCACATGTACTCTCTCTCTCTCAAAAAGAAAACAAACTCAAATAAAATCACAAATGAGAGAGGAGAAATAACCAATACCACAGATATACAATTATAAGAGAATATTATGAAAAACTATACACCAGCAAAATGCACAACCCAGAAGATAAATTCCTAGAAACATATAAATTATTAAAAGTGAAGCAAGAAAAAATAGAAAATTAGAACACACTGATTACCAGCAAAGAAATTCAATCAGTAATCGAAAAACTCCCATCAAACCAAAGTCCATGACCAGACAACTTCATAGGCAAATTTTACCAAACATTTAAAGAATTAATACCCATTCTTCTCAAAATATTCCGAAAGTCAGAAGAGGAAGGAAAACTTCCAAATTCATTCTATGATGTCAGCATTATGATGATACCAAACCCAGATTAAGAAACTACAGAAAAAGAGAAGTGCAGGCCAATATCTCTGATGAATACAGATACAAAAACCCTCAACAAATGACTACCAAACCTAATCCAACAACACATTTTGAAAAAATCATTGACCATGATCAAGTGGGATTTATTCCTAGGTTACAAGGGTGGTTCAATATTTGCAAATCAACCAACGTGATACATCACATCAATAAGTGAAAGGGTAAGAACCATATGATCATTTCAATAGGTGCAGAAAAAGCATCTGACAGAGTACAACAGACATTCATGATAAAAACTCTCAACAAAGCAGGTTTAGAGCGAACATTGCTCAACATTATAAAGGCCTTATATGAAAAACCCAAAGCAAACATCATACTTACTGGGGAAAAACTGAGAACTTCCCCTAAAGTCAGGAACAAGACAAGGTGTACACTATCCCCACTTTTATTCAACACAGTACTAGAAGTCCAAGCCACACCAATCAACAAGAAAAAGGAATAAAATGCCCCCAAATTGGTAAGGAAGAAGTAAAACTTTCACTATTTGCAGACGACATGATACTGTATATAGAAAACACTAAAGACTCCAACAAAAAACTACTAGAACTGATAAATGGATTCAGTAAAATCACCAGATAGAAAACCAATGTACAAATATCTGTTGCATTTCTTAGGGACACCTGGGTGATTCAGTCGGTTAAGTGTCTGACTTTGGCTCAGGTCATGACCTCATGGTTCATGAGTTTGAGCCCCGCATCAGTCTCTGTGCTGACAGCTCAGAGCCTGGAACCAGCTTTAGATTCTGTGTCTCCCTCTCTCTCTCTCTGCCCCTACCCTCTCATGTGCATGCACGTGCTCGCTCTCTCTCTCTCCCTCTCTCTCAAGAATAAACATTTTAAAAAAAGAAAAAAGATTTCTGCTGCATTTCTTCAATAATGAAGCAACAGAAGGAAATTAAGAAAACAATCCCATGTACAATTGCACCAAAAATAATAAAGTGCCTAGGATAAATTTAACAAAAAAGGTGAAAGACCTGTACTCTGAGAACTATAAAACATTAATGAAAGAAACTGAAGATGATACAAAGAAATGGGAAGATATTCCATACTCATGGAAAGAATATTGTTAAAATGTCTATACTACCCAATGCAATCTACACATTTAATGTAACTGCAATCAAAATACCAACAGCATTTTTCACAGAAGTAGAACAATTCTAAAATTTGTATGAAACCACAAAAGACCCCAAATAGTCAAATCAATACTGAAAAAGAAAAGCAAGGCTGGATGCATCACTTCCTGACTTCAAAGGTATATATTACAAGGTTGTAGTACTCAAAACAATATGGTACTGACACAAAAAAAATAGACACATAGATCTATAGAATACAAAATTCAGAAATGAACCCACAATTATATGGTCAATTAATCTTCAACAAAGCCTGAAAGAATATCCAATAGGCAAAAGACAGTCTTTCCAACAAATGATGTTGGGAAAACTGTACAGCCACCTGCAAAAGAGTGAAAGTAGACCACTTTCTTATACCACACACCAAAACAAATTCAAAATGGATTAAAGGTCTACATGTGAGACCTGAAGCCATAAAAATTCTAGAAGAGAGCCTAGGCAGTAATTAGGACATTGGCTATAGCAACATTTTTCTAAATATGAAACAATAGGAGACAAGAAAAATAAAAGCAAAAATAAATTATTGGGACCACACTAAATAAAAAGCGTCTGCACAATGAAGGAAACAATCAGCAAAACTAAAGGCAAACCTACTGAATGGGAGAAGATATTTCCAATTGACCTATCCAATAAAAGGCTAGTATCCAAAATACATAAAGAACTCATACAACTCAGCATCCAAAAAAACAAATAACCCAATTAAAAATGGGGAGAAGACATAAAAAGGCATTTCTCCACAGAAGACATCAGATAGCCAACAGACAGATAAAAAGGTGCTCAACCCCAGGGAAATGTAAATCAAAACCACAATGAGAGATCACCTCATATCTGTCAGAGTGGTTAAAATAAAAAACACAAGAAACAACAAGTATTGGTGAGGATGTGAAGAAAAAGAAACCCTTGTACACTTTTGATGGAAATGAAAACTGGTGCAGCCATTGTGGAAGACAGTATGGAGGTCCCTGAAAAAAATTAAAAACAGAACTATACTACGACCCAGTAATCACATTATTCGGTATTTACCCAAAGAGTCCAAAAACACTGAATCAAAGGGATACACGCACCCCTATGTTTACTGCAGCATTAACTTACATCAGCCAAATAGGGAAGCAGCCAAAGTGGACAATGATAGATGAATGGATAAAGAAGAGGTGTTATATATACAATGCATGGGACATTACTCGGCCATAGAAAAGGATAAATTCTTGCCATTTGCAACAATATAGATGGAGCTAGAGAGTATAAATGCTGAGCAAAATAAGTCTGTCAGAGAAAGACAAGTATCATGATTTCACTCCTATGTGGAGTTTAAGAAACAAAACAAACAAGGAAAAAGACAGAGAGACAGATGAAGAAACACTCTTATTTATATACAGAACAAAGAGATAGTTACCAGAGGGGAGGTGGAGGAAACAGGTGAGTGGATGAAGGAGGGCCCCAGTCCTGCTGAGGACGGAGCAGTGCCTGGAAGTGGTGAATCACCGTACTGCACACCTGAAAACTAACACAATAGTGCATGTTAACTGTACTGGAATTAAAACAAAAACTGAATTAAAAAAAGTTTTTTAAAGAAGAATATACTTTCTTCTATTTGAGTTTCTGAACTGTTTTACAGCTGAGAAAACTGGAAGAGATCCAGGATCCAAGAAAATTCATCTGTTTTCCCTTTACCTCCATGCAGGCTGTAGCACTGTCAACCCTGATACCTGACCGTACGGATCTCCGTGTTAATCCACTCCTAAAATGTGCTGTCGTGAGGCCCATGCACATCTTGTGACCAGAAGATGCAGTCAAAATTTTGATAAAATCCGTCAGAAGAGGAAGAGGAGGAAACGCTTTCATCTTACAAAGCGTAAATCAAGGTACAGAGACTCAGATGCATGCTGTACATAACTACAGCCAGCCTGCGGTCAGTGTGACATCAGGGCACTTCCTCCTGTTATCTGAATCTATTCCTAATCCCCTACTTAAAAGAAAACCTCCAAGAAAAAAAAGAGAAATTGGGGTGTTGGGGGTGTGTGTGTATAAATACTTATTCAGTGTGTACGCACTGAGCGTCTAAGCTGAGCACTGCCTGGTAAACAAGACTTAGTGAGAAACGGTCAGCTCTGTGCAGACGTTTCCTTCCAAGAAAGCCGGAGGGTGGGCCAGGATTTCCATCCACCCCCACACCCCTGCAGACCATCAGCTGAAGCAAGTCACTGCATCCCCTCCTTCCAAACTTTTCCCTGAGGATTACAGACGCCTCTCCACAGAAATATTCTTCAGGCTGGGGTTTAATCCTGCATTTCCACCCTTCCCTTAGTACTCTCCCCGCCCACTCAAGTTCAAATTTAAATTCCGGGAACTTGCCCCAAATGCTGTAAACAAGGTGTGACTTCACCCTGCCCATGGCTTGAGAGCTCTCTTTGCTGCAAGAATGGCTTTTCTTTTCCCCACCCAAACTCTGCACTTGGTCCAGCCCACTTCGGATTTGACCTCCCCGGGAATCGGTTCCCTTTGCCCTCATGTAGGCAAATTCATCGCGCCGTCCCTGCAGTTTTCTTTGCTCCTGTGGGACAGCCTCTAGTCTAGCAGTCCCCTCCTTACCCCCACTCCCACCCTGCCCGGGTGCTGTCTGATTTCCATCATCGTCATGACTCCTGAAAGGGCAAGGACCAAGTCCTCATCTCTTGTATTTCTATACCCTCAAGCAGAGCACAGGAATACTTAAGAAGTCTGCTGGCTTGAATTAAATAGAATATTGTAAGGGAATCTATGCTAATCATCCTCAGAGCGACCCCTAAAGAGTTTTCAAAGTCCAGTGGAAGGATAGAGGAAATTTGAAGTTACAGAATTCCTTTAACAGCCTTTAAAAAGCTGCAAAGCCAACTGATCAGAGTCTAAAATTTCAGAAACATACAAGCATAAGGGCACATGCTCCTACAGGTGCAGAGAGAACCCCTTCCCTAAATGAACACGAGTGGGGGCTGAAGGGGCAAGAAACTTACATTTTTGAGCCCTAGGGATTCTACCAAAGTGACTCATGGATCAGCTTCTGAAAAAGTTGAGGATGTTTTCCCTCCTTCTGATCTCAAATATTCCAGCCATTTGGACATTTTCTTGATTTCTCAAACCATCCAGAAAAATAAAACCTTCTTCAAAATAGTCAGGAAAAGGGGAAAGTGGCACTGGACAAAGGTGGTGACACTCATTTCTAGCACATTTTACTTGTTTTTTCACTACAGTCTGATGGCTGGTTTTGTTCTACTTCGGGCAGTGGACCCAGTCCACATTCGTACCCTTTTCCTTAAATGCTATTCACCCAACGTCCGCATGTCCTCATGTTGTCCCAGATTCCTTCCATCATAGAATAAAATAATTTATTCCTAGAAAAGCGTTAGTGGCTCAGTATGCTACTTTTCCCAGAGCTGACCTGGAAGAGAGGACAACACTTAAACAAAGGGATTATTCTCTGATGGGGGGAATTCAGACAATGTGGCAGACTGAAGAAGGAAATCTTAGTATCGCAGGGTGAATGACCTCTGGTTCTCCCCACACAGGCTTGTGCAACTACCTGTGCTGTCCGTGCCTAACAGCGAGTGTGGCTGCCACCAGGAGGTGCGTCTGACATCTGTGGTTGCAGGGAGCCTCACTGCCTGAGCTGAGGTGGACCCACCACGGTATTTGCCCTGCAGCCGTGCTTCACAGGGCTGGACACAAACACAGGCCCGTTCCTGTGAAACCCAGGACTTGCTCAGTGGGAGATTTGGACTTGAGTCCTCCACATCAGCCTGGTGAACCTTTCTGAGAACCGCACCACAATCTTAAGACTTTTTAACCCAACCTTCCCTCCTTCTCTTCCCTTCCCCAGGTCAGACTTAACATTGCTGACAGTTAACTCTCCCAGCTCTGCACAAGGCATGTTCCCCAAATTTCTTGCACATCTAATCCTGTCCTGACATCTGCTTCTTGGGGGAGCTGAACTAACACACCGGCCGAATGCCCAGCTCCCACAAGTCTGATGTAGTAAATGCCTCTAGCGTCTACATCACATCCTTCAGCCCACCTTCGTGAGTGCACATTCGCCATGCGCTGACAGCATCCTGCCTCCAGTGAGAATCAAGGTTTCCGCTATATCTCAGAGCCTTCACCACAACCCCAGGGGCTCCTGGTCCAGAGGCAAGTATACATCTGACATGTACAGGATATTTACCTCCCAGGTGAAAACGTTCAGTCAGTGGGAGCTGGGAGCTGGTACATAAATCTCTTGGCCTCCCTTCCTTCTGTACCTTTCTTAGTAGGTCCCAGAAGAAGGAAGGCCATGGGTGGCCATGGCAGCAACCCCCACAGTGCACCCTTAGATAGGCTTTCCTTTCTTCCCTGCCCCACTTTCCCCACTCCCTCCCTCCTGCTTCCTGGGATCATCTCCCAAATGAACTCCCTATACCCAAGTCCTTGTCTTCTGCTTTCAAGAGAACTCAAACCAAAACACCTGATAATGTATTTTAGCAACGCAATCATGTAAACCAAACTCTCCTTTGAGAAAACACTGCTGAGTGTCTGTGTAGATTGCATAATTTAAAAGTATTCTATATTTAAATATTTTATACCTCATGCTTCCTAGACGGGTGTGGTATCCAGCCTTCAAGATGGCGGCACTGTGGGCCACCTCCTGGTAATCCTGCCTTGACATAGGCCCTTCCATAATGAATATGAATGGGACAAAGGAGAAGTGACAGTGGGTGACTGGCAAAGCCAGGCCATAGAAGCATCACATTTCCACCATGGTCTCTTAGATCTCTCTCTCTAGGGGAAGCTCACAGCTCAGCAGCTCTGGAATTCTAGACCCTCAAACTTTGAGAGAAAGTAAATGATGATTTTTGCTTCTGGCTAAGTGTTGGGATTTGTTATATAGCAATAAACTAATAATTAAAAGGAAGATTCAGAGGATTCTCACAGCTTTACATATAGAACTCATTGACACTCATACCAATCCTGTGAGTAAGCACTATTTAGTAGCCCTATATATTTCTTTTCCAACTCCCCCAGGGAAAATCTTGGCTCAACTCCCCAACATGATGTAGTAAGATGAGTACAGTCTGTCAACAGCCCTGAGAATGTTTCGAAAGTAAACCCTCCTGAGCTTCCTAGTGAAACTTGGACGAGATGACAGGCAGAGCCCCCTCCCACGTTCACATTCTATTATTATTCTTCCATCTATTTAACGAAACAGGATCTGCCTCCACTCTAAAGAGCAAAACAAAGAAACAAAAAATGAAGACTTAACCAACTTTGGAAATGAGGGTGTTTAATGTTAGGGCAGGAAGAGTGGGTTGCTGATTAAAAATTAGCTTGAGGGAAGTAAGAAAACAGACACAGGTATGGATAGGGGAAAACAAACATTAAGTGGCTATAAAGTCTCTCTCTTTCAAAACAAAAAATCATCTCTTCTATTTGAAGAGTAATTTAGGCTATGAAAGGAGAACAGCGGGGCGAGGAGTGACTTGGATAAAAGGGGTTTGGAATCACATCTCTACTGCTTTTCCCATGCTGGGGCCTTCTGGGTTCACAAAGAGGGGTGTGGAGCGCGCCTCACTCAACATCAACTCAGCTTCCGCAGACAGAACTGCTGGCTCTGCTTTCTATCCCTCCTGGTATACCAGCCTTTCAGTCTGGAAATTGCCAAGGTGGATTCTTACCTTCTGCATCACAGAACCTTCCCTTGAGGTCTCCTGGGGGCACTTCCTGGTAACATTGCCCTTTGTGTTCCATCTTCTGGTGGCCTGGCATTTTTCATGGTCTCTGGGTCAATGAATCCATAATCCGTGCCCCTGGGAGCATCTACCTTACTTACTGGTTCTGTTCCCAAGTTACATCAAAAGGAAACTGAGTCCTCTTACTCATAATTTAAATGCATTTCAGTTATGTTTCTTATGAAATAACTTGCCGCCAAACCACCTTAATTATACCATTTTTCTAAAGCCACTTAACTCACATTAGCACAAACATTGGTTAAAAAAATTATTATTATACATACACCCATACTGTACAAATATTCCCATGCTCCAGATTTCTTACTTCAGGGTCTATTTAAGGATTCTGAAAATGACTCAGTATTTTCTGAAAAATGTACAAAGATAGATTCTAGACTGTTCTGACATCTGAATTTCTTTTCTATTTCTTTCCTTTAATTCTGATCAACGTTCAAAGACACCCCAGACAGTGACTGAACACACATAATCTGTAATGGCGGTACTGGCAGTAAATGACCACAGGCTGGCTCTCCTTCCCCTTAAGATACAAATTATTATGTATTTATTGAGCACCTGCCCATACGTGATACCTAAGTACCACTTAATTTCATCTTCGCCATAACACTATTAGTTTGGAATTATCATCAGCATTCAATACGTGAGAACCCAAGACTCAGAGAGGTTGTACACATGTCTGCTGCCACACAGCAAGTGAGGGTGGAGTTCAAATACAAGGTTGTCTACTCCTAAACTCAGCTTTTGCCTGTTTCTTTTCCATCTAGTAAAAATATCAAATTCATTAACAATACTCTTCTATTCAGATTTAATCTTGATAGATCAACAGGAATTTGATGTATGGTTTCATATTTGATTATTTCCCCACCCTAACATCTGATTTTTTAAATTGAAGTATAGTAACAATGACATACAATTTACATCAGTTTCAGGCGTACAACACGGTGATTCAACAATTCTAGATCTCGTGCTACACTCACCCCAAGTGTAGCTACCATCTATCACCATACCATACTACTACAATCCCCACGACCAGATTCCTTGTGCCACACCCTTCACCCCCAAGACTTACTCATTCCAAAGCGGGAAGCTTGTACCTCCCACTCCCCATCACCTATTTTGCCCATCCCCCCCCCCCATCCATCTCCTCTCTGGCAACCATCAGTTGGTTCTGTCTTTATTGGTCTATTTCTGTTTTCCTTTGTTCATTTGTTTTGTTTTTCAGATTCTACATATAAATAAAATCATATAGTATTTGTCTTTCTCTGAGTTACCTCACTTAATACAATACCCTCTAGGTCCACCCATGTTGTCGTAAATAGCAAGATCGCATCCTTTTTTATGGCTGAAAAATATTCCTGAGTGTGTGTGTGTGTGTGTGTGTGTGTGTGTGTGTGTGTGCATGTACACACTTTTTTACCCACTCATCCATTGATGGACACTTAGTCTGCTTCCCTATCTTGGCTACTGTAAATAATGTTGCGATAAACACAGATGTGCAAGTATCTTTTCAAAGAAGTGTTTTTATTTTCTTTGAGTAAATACCCACTAATGGAATTATTGAATCAAATGGTATTTTTAAGTTTTTGAGGAACCTCCACACTGTATTCCATGGTGGCCACACCAGTTTACATTCTCACCAACAGTGCACAAGGATTCCCTTTCCTCCACATCCTCACCAACACTTGCCATGACTTGTCTTTTTTAATCTACCCATTCTGACAGGTGTGATGGGATATCCTGTTGTGGTTTTGATTCACATTTCCCTGATGGTCAGTGATGCTGAGCGTTTTTTCAGGTATCTATTGACCATCCATAGATCTTTGTTGGAAAAATGTTTATTTTGATTCTCTGCTCATTTTTTATTTGGATTTTTTTTTTTTTTTTTTGCTGTTGAGTTGTATAAGTTCTTTATATTCTTTTGGCTACTAACCCCTAATCAGATATATCATCTGCAAATATCTTCTCCCATTCAGTACGTTACCTTCTTTGTTGATGTTGATGGTTTCCTTTCCTGAGCAAAAGCTTTTTATTTCAGTGTAGCTCCTAGACGTTTATTTTTGCTTTTGCTTCCTTGGACTGAGGAGACACAACTAGAAAAATGTTACTAAAGGCCAATGTCAGAGATTACTGCCGCTATTTTCTTCCAGCAGCCTCATCTTTAAAACAAAAGAAAACAAGGCAGTAAAGTACTTAGGCAGGGCCACTCAGCAAGTACAAGAGCAAGGATGAAACCAGGCAGTCTGGCCTCAGCGTTTGTGCTCTTAGCCGTCACCCTGCCCTGCTGTGGTTGTGGGAGTTGCCTTGAAAAGAAAGTATTCATATTTCTCAGCTTATTCTGAATAATACGTTGTGCCCTCAAAATTTTCCTCTCTGCTTTGGCATTCAAGCCTAAGTCTTTTTTAGAAACTGACTCCAGTTCAGGACATGATTTTTGAGTTGGAGTAAACATTACTTTCTTCCAGGAAACACACTTCTAATACTATAAAATATCATTGGGAAAAAAGTATTCAGTGATCAAAACGTCACTGCCAAGCACTCTGGGAGCTCACAGGCTCTTCAAAACAAGGCCCTTCTTTCAGCCCATCAGCCATGCTTATGTGTCCCCAGTGGACGTATGGAATTTGGGGGAGGCAACATGCAAACAGCTAGTGGTTAATCTTCCTTGAATTCCCACCACTGTAGGTAATCTTCATAGTTGGGCATTTGTTAACACTATCTTGTATTTTTGACCTTTCCTCTTAGCCATCACCCTGGTTCAAGGACCAACTCTTAGAGTGAAAGACTAATGGCTGACATCTCCTCTCCGCACCGTGGAGCCTAGCACATCATGGGCTCTCCAGTGTTCACTTATTTAAGACGTTTCAAACCTTCAAAAATAAAAATCATTCTATTTGTTCTCTGAACTGCTCCAAATTCCACAGGCTTCTCTTGTCTCTGGCGCCCATCATTTCTGTGCCGAGAGCTGATTAGCCCACCCGGTCAGGCTGGAAATAGAATGATAGTGATCCAAGGGTTCTAACTGTGCCCACTGGAACCAAGCCAAGAACCACCAGAGGACTACAAGACGGTGCTAAACTCTATACTTTAGGGGGGACTTTGGCAAGCTGGGGCTGCCCAGAGAAGGGTGACCAGGGAGGGAAAGGTCCGAAAACCAAACCATGCAGAAGGCTGAAAGATGCAGTGATGTTCAGTCTGGAGCAGGCTATCCTTGGAGCACATGCTCAGGCATTTGAAAAGCTGATCTGGGAGCGGAGGATCATGCTAATTCTAACTGAGGGACACCAGTTTTCCTCCTCCAAGCCATTTCCAGTGGGGTGTTGATATGTGGCTATCAAGAAAAGAGTTGGGTGCGTGAATGAATTTGGAAAATGCTACAAAGGCAGTCCCCCTCAGAGATTCACAAAGCAGATCAGTACACAAAAGATTCTGAGAAAATCCTCCCAGAAAGACATCTTTGTTAGGGTTTGTTTACCTTACTTATTCTGCACCACAGTCCTCTCTGTGATCTCCCCATATCATGCCTATGAACATTTCATACACAAAACATGAGGAGAAGGTGCCCTAGGAAACCAAACTGGGGCTGGTTTTCAGAAATTATCAGGAGGTATATTTTGACATAATATTTAATATTTCCCGCCATTCAGGCTGGCCAAAGACAATGGGCTGTCTTGTGAGGTCAGAAGTGCTGAGTCACTGAAGTTGTTCAAAACAGGCCAGAGGCTGTAAAAAGTCGTATCATCAAGCCGGAAATTCTGGATTCTGTGATAACTGGCAGGAAAAAAGAAGGAATTTCCATACTGAAATTACCATGCTCAGCTGGTCTTCCATCCATTAGGGATCTCCACTTCCTTAGAAATAATTAGTCTCATTATTCTTGTGTTCTATTACATGGATAGAATTATAATTATTTATAAACATGCCTGTCCCTCTAGACAGTGACTCAGTCTGGAGAACACAGTCCACTTGTTCCTCAGTTATGTACTGGAAATGATAATGGTACCTACACCATAAAGGTATTGTAAATATTAAAATAGTTACCTCATGTAAATCACTTTGAACTGTGTCTGGCACTGCTCAACAGATGCAGCAAATATTTCTGTAATTATAGATGTTGGGGCAAGAGCCACTTTGAGAACTCCTACACTAGACTAAGTTCTTGAGATCACAGTCTCTGTCTTATTTTTATCCCTCATTGCCTACTGCTATCCTCAATATATAGCAAATTTTTTGCAACATTTAATAAAGCCTTATAAAATACGTTGGTAGATAAAGGAAGGAAGAGAGGGATCGGTCAATATTTAAATGGGTGAGGAGTAGATCGGTCTTGTGTCTACCGCCGTAGCTCTTGGCGTCTGTGTAGGCTCGGTCCATCAGCATCTCTCTCCGAGCCCAATGCACAGCCGCAGGCCTTGCATGAGGGGCTCCTCTCTCCTTCCTTTTTTTGAGACACTGTAGTCTTATAGCAAGCCTTCTCCATTATTCCACGGAAGTACCCCTCTCCATGCAGAAGAATGGCTAGACCTCACCTGCCTTCCAGAGTCTGAGGGGATGGCCCAAGTCTGATTTTTATCTTAAAATTCAAGAAAACTTATGGTTTATATCATAACAGGTCTGTTTGCTTTTACACAATGTTTTACATTTTCCCTACAGGTAAAACCGATGCTCCACAGTATGTTGTGCTCTTCCTGTGGCTTCCAGCCCCTCTGACATTCTGGGGTGCACCTTTGAGAGACACACAGCCCTCCAGTTGCAGAAACCCGACAACCTGGACTGGGTCTCATCACCCAAATCCACTTGCTTTATTTTGTTTGTTCCATGTGTAGATTTACACCCTGGAATTTGGTGTTTCAGTTCCATTTTTGTTTCTGCCAAATAATAAATCTCGGGCAACATTCTGGAAGGGCAAGGAATTTATCGCATTTACTGATATACTTGCTTTGAGGCATAAATGGAGAAGATACAAATATGGAGTCTAAGGATATTCTGTCTGACAAAGAAGAATGGTCATTTATATGGCTTTTTAACATTCATTTATTTTTGAGAGACAGAGAGAGAGAATGTGAACAGGGGAGGAGCAGAGAGAGAGAGAGGGAGACAAAAAATCTGAAGCAGGTTCCAGGCTCTGAGCTGTCAGCACAGACCCTGATGCAGGACTCGAACCCATGAACTGCGAGATCATGACCTGAGCTTAACTTACTGAGACACCCAGGCACCACTATACATCTTTTAAAGTAACAGTTCTCCATGTGAATACCACTATTCCTGAAGACCAATTAGCAAAGATAAATGCTGGAAACCTAATCAGCTCAAAAGAATTGTTTCAACTCACAAAAATGTTATAACTTCAAAATACAGGTCAGGACTTTATCTTGATAAGTGCTTTCTGTTTCCAAGTTTATCTAAGAAGTTTCTCCTCATCAGCGTTGCTGTGTAGTTTACCAACCCTGCAGACTGAATCCATAAATCCCTCCAGAGTTCCTTCTGAAGGAGACTTCCTCTTTGGAAAGCAGGATTTCACTAGCAAGAACTGAATCAAAAAGCCAGGGCCTAAAAGAATTTTAGACTTAATAAGGGAATACATAGAAAGTAATTTTTTAATGAAAAAAAGTTGTGCCTGTACTCCTTGACCCTGTCTTATCTGGAATATAGATAGAACTGCCTCTCTCACCCCACAGAAAGGGTTGGGCTTTCCAGTTTCTCCCCCCAAGCCCAGTCCCAAAATGCCAGCTGGGGCCAAAGCCCCAGGCCCCCGACTCAGCCAGAAGGGAAGACGGCAGGAAGACCATTCAGCTGAAGGTGAATACAAGGAGGAGTTTCCCCCAGCATTTCATCAAGGCCTAGACTTTAATTTTTTTAATGTTTTATTTATTTTTGAGAGAGAGAGCGCACGCACACACATGGGAGAGTCAGAGAGAGAGGGAGACACAGAATCGAAGACAGGCTCCAGGCTCTGATCTACCTGTCAGCCAGAGCCCAACGTGGGGCTCAAACCCATGAACTGTGAGATCATGACCTGAGCCAAAGTCAGAAGCTTAACCGACTGAGCTACCCAGGCACCCCAAGGCCTAGACTTTAAAGGCAGAATCTGGGAACTTCTGCTTCCCACCACGATGGAGTGACGGGGAATGTAACAACTTAAAATATATGAAACTATGGTTTACAAGACACTGGACACCAAGGAGCAAAGCGATCCTTTAAAGAGAGGAAACAAACAATAAATGAACCCAGGCAAGCTTGGCCAATTCTCAGAGTTAAAGAAACAGAGCTGAAAGGCCAAAAAGACCAGGGACAGCTAGAATGCCCATGATCTACATGCAGGGCAGAATACCATAAAGGAGAGGACTGCACAGAGAGACAGAGAGAGACAGAGAGAGCACGCACATGTTCCAGAGATCTGCATCAGGTTCCTCCCAAGTATTCATTAAGCAGACGGCTGCTAAAAGCATGTGTGTGAGGAAATGCCTGAAAGGGTTAAAGGAAACAGTACCTAAAACACCTGCAGACCCAGGATTAGTGCCCGTTCTGCCAACCAGACCACGTAACACTGTAATTCACGGGCTATGTGGGGGATACTCAAGTGCTGAGCATCGAGAGTAAGAAATAACCCTCAACAAAAGACCAGTCCATTTCTGCCTAACAATCTTAAAGGCAAGCCCTGAAAGGATCAAATTCTTCCAAGTAAATTAACTGTGTCCCGGAACAAAGCTCAACAACATTTATAACAATATAAAAATATCCAGTATCCAACAAGGTAAAATTTATAATATCCAATCAAAAGTCACCAGACATGCAAAGAAGTAGAAAACTATAATTTATCATAAGAAGAAAAACCAGTCAGTTGAAGCCACCCCAGAATGGACACAAATGCTAGAACTGCAGACAAATACATTAAAAACGTTTGTTACAACTATATTCCTCTGTTCAGAAAGCTGGAGAAAATGTTGAACATGCTATAGTAGAGACATGAAGAGATTTTAAATAATTTTTAATACTCATTTATTTTTGAGAAAGAGAGAGAGAATGCATGTGCACAAGCAGAGGAGGGACAGAGAGAGGGAGTGGGACAGAGAGAGAGAGGATCCAAAGTGGGCTCAGTGCTCAAGGCAACGCCCGATGAGGGGCTCAAACCCACAAACCGTGAGATCTTGACCTGAGCTGAAGTCAGACGTTTCACAGACTGAGCCACCTAGGAGCCCCAAGACATGAAGATATTTAAAAAGACTCCATTTCCAGAAATGAAAATGACAACATTTGTGATGAAAAATATATTAGATGTTATTTAAAGCAGATTAAACAGTGTAGAAAAAATGATTAGTGAATTTAAAACCTACCAGGAGAAGCTATTCAAAATAAAACACAGGGCAAAGAAAGACTCCTATATAAATGAACAGAGTATCATTAAACTGTGGGAAAGCATACAGAGTCTCCAAAGGAGAGAAAAGACAGGGGAAAAAAAAAACAGAAAAATTGGTGAATAGATCATACCTGCAATTTTAAAATTTTTCCAAGTTTTTAATTTTTCAGAATTCTAAGAAGTTCAACAAACTCCTGCACAAGCATGAAAAACATAAATAAAACTATACCAAGGCATAGTATAGATCAAATTTCTGAAAGCCAATGTTAAAGGGAAAAATCTTATAGAGAAAAAAACAGTTTACATTCAGAGGAATGAAGACAAGCACGAAGTTTTGGGTAAGAAACAATACAGGGGACTAATAAAGCAATGTCTTTAAAGTACTGAAAGAAAAAAAACAGTCTATATTCCATGAGAATCTCTTTTAAGAATATAATTGAAATAAAGACCCTGAGACATACAAAAAGGATAATGGAAGTCCTCTGGGAAGGTAAAAATGAGGAAGGAAAGGACTGGAAAGGAAATGATGCTAAGTGGAAACGTGAGTCCATACTAAAGACTGAACACCACTGGAAATGGTAAGTATGTTGCTAAGATTTTTTTCCTTATTGTTTAAAAGACAGCTGTCTGGGGCTCCTGGGGGGCTCAGCCAGTTGAGTGTTCAACTCTTGATTTTGGCTCAGGTCATGATCTCACGGTTGTGAGATAGAGCCCCTAGTTGGGCTCTGAGTCAGGCTCCATGCTGGGCACGGGGCCTGCTTAAGATTCTCTTTCCCTTTCTCTCTCTCCCTGTCCTCTACTCCTGCTTTGAATGAATGAATGAATGGTAACGGCCTTTTTAAAATGGATAATACATCATGACCCAGGCAGTGGAGTTTAATCCAAAGAATGCAAGGTCAATTTTACCATCAAGAATCAATCAACATCTTATAAACATAATTTACCATATTAGTAAACTAAAATGAAAAACCACATGACCATCTCAATAGATGCAGAAGAAACATTTAACAAAATCCAACATTATTTCTGATAAAAACTCTCAGCCAACTATAAATAACAGTTTTATTTAATCAGGGATCCCTATGAAAAGTTTATCATTAACATCATCAGGAGGGGAAAGACTGAATTCACACAGAAACGCAAGAAACTTCATAGAATAGACAAACAGCTTGGAAAATGAAAAAGAAAACTGAAGGATTAATTATGTCCTGATTTCAATGTTTATTATAAAGCTGCAGATATCAAGACAGTGTGCTAGTAGGCTCAGTTGGTTAAACACTTGACTTGATTTTGGCTCAGGTCATGATCACATGGTTTGAGTTCGAGCCCCATGTCAGTCCCTGTGCTGACAGTGTGGAGCCTGCTTGGGATACTCTCTCTCTTTTTCTCTGTCTCTCCTCTGCTCACCTCTCAAAATAAACAAACATCAAAAAAAAAAAAAAAAGACAGTGTGGTATTAGTATAAAAATAGACTAATAAATCAATAGAAGACCAGAGTGAATCCAGAAATAGAATCACATTTGTGTGGACAACTGATTTTTGATGGAGGTACAAAAGCAATTCAGAGGGGAAAGAATGGTCTTCTCAATAAATGGTTCCTGAAACAACTGTATATCCACATGTAAAATAAGTGGGGGGGGGGGGGTTGACGATACATCATACATATTCGAGAATTAACTCCAAATAAATCATACCTAAATATCAACCTAAAACTATGAAACTTCTAGAAAGAACTTGGGGTGGGGAGGAAAAAATAACTTCTAGAAGGAAACCTAGGAGAACATCTTTGTGACACCGTGTTAAACATTTCTCAGCTATAATCCTAAGTGTAGCATCTATAAATGGAAAAAATTAATAAACCAGACTATATTAAAAATGAAAACTTCTCTTTGAAAGATACCCTTAAGAATGAAAAGACAAGCCAGAGTGGGAGAAATTACTTACAAATCACATAACTATCTGATAAAGGACTTATATCCAGAATATATCATGAACTCTGAAAACTCCATAACAAGAAAACAAGCAACCATAAAAAAAAACATGGGCAAAAGATCTGAATGGGCACTTCACCAAAGAAGATATAAAGATGGCAAATAACCACATTTTTTAAAAGATGACTTCATTAGGCATGAAACACAAATTCAAGTCCCAATGAGATACCATTATACAACTATTAATAGAATCCCTAAAATGTTAACAAGTACACATACTAAGGTTGGTGAGGTGTGAAGGAACCACAGCTTCCATACCCTGAATGCAAACTGGGGGAACTGCCTTAGAAAACAGTACGCTAGGTTCTTAAAATGGCAAGAATACGCTGACATATGACGCAACCATGCTACTCTTAGACATTTAGCAGAGAAATGAGAGCAGACATCCACACAAGATTGCATGCGTGTTCACGGAGGCTCCTTGCGTAACAGCCAACCGCTACTCATCAGCATAAAAAGGAATGAGCTATCAACATGCACAGTGCTGATGAATCCCTAAATAATAATGCTGACTGAAAGAAGCAAAATAAAAACATATATAAACTGATTCCGTTTTTAGAAGATTCTGTAAAATGTAGATGGTGGGTGACAGCTTCATGGATATATACAAATGACAAGACATCAGATTGTATACTTCAACTTGTGTAGTTGATTCTATGTCCACTTTACCTCAACAGAGCTGGTAAAAAAAAAAAAAAATTAACAAAGGTAAAAAGAAAACAAAGGCTAACACGAATAAGCCAGTCAAAGAAAAGGGATAAAGAGTAACCAGCAAAATAAACAACAAACTTAATGTAAGTTGGCAGAAAATGAGCCTCATCAACTGCCATGAAATGTAAATAAACTGATGAACATGTTAAAAGACAGAGACTGAGGCACCTGGGTGGCTCAGTCAGTTGAGTGTCTGGCTTCAGCTCAGGTCATGATCTCACGGTTTGTGGGTTTGAGCCCCATGTCGGGCTCTGTGCTGACAGCTAGCTCATAGCCTGGAGCCTGCTTCGGATTCTGTGTGTGTCTCTCTCTCTCTGACCCTCCCCTGCTCGCACAGTCTTTCCCTGTCTCTCAAAAACTAAATAAAAAACATTAACAAATTAAAAATAAATAAAGACAGAGATTGCCAAACTGGCTTAAAAGCAAATCCAGCCATGTACTATATATTTTTTAAATATTTTATTTAGTATTTGGGCGAGCACAAGTGGGGGAGGGCCAGAGAGAGGAGGACGGAGGCTGTGCTGACATGCTGGCAGCAGTGAGCCCAGTGTGAGGCTTGAACTCATGAAACACGAGATCATGACCTGAGCCAAAGTCAGAGGCTCAACCAACTGAGCCATCCAGGTGCCCCAGCCGTGTATTTTTTAAAAGGTGCAAAACAAAGTTGCAAATCAAGGAGTGGGGTCAAGGATTCCAGGCATATGCAAATAAAGGGAGAGTAGAAGAAGCATGCTAATTATAAAAAACAAACAAACAAACAAACGATCTACTGAGGGCAAACTTCCCTGATCTGGAAAAATGTTAGTAAATTAGCGATCCTCCTTAGGCGTTAAAACTTGGGATACTTACCAATGTAATTTTAAGTAAAGTTTGATCCAAGAAAGAAGCCAGTGTTGATTTTCAAATCAA
This sequence comes from Helogale parvula, assembly GCA_004023845.1. NCBI lineage: Eukaryota > Metazoa > Chordata > Mammalia > Carnivora > Herpestidae > Helogale > Helogale parvula. Next base: position 5,867 of record PJEM01010102.1, on the reverse strand, counting down.
CAATCTACCTAAATTAACAATTTTTTTTTACTTTTTTTTATTTTTGAGAGACAGAAGGAGACAGCACAAGCAAGGGAGGGTCAGAGAGAGAGGGAGATACAGAATCTGAAGCAGGCTCCAGGCTCTGAGCTGTCAGCACAGAGCCTAACGCGGGGCTCGAACCCATGAACCGTGAGATCATGACCTGAGCCAAAGCCGGACACTTAACTGACTGAGCCACCCAGGTGCTCCAATTAACAATTTTTAACATAAGCATGTTGTCCTAGTTGGTGGTTCCTGGAATAAAATACTTAGTTGGAAGGACGGGTTGAATGATACATTGTGTTAGTCTTCCATCTTTTACACCCCAGGCTTCTAAGTTGTTGCTTTTAAGTAACTATAAGGATTGAGAGCCTTCGGGAGGGGGCAATTGTAATTTGTAATTTAACCCATGACTTACTAGCATTTTATCAATTGGAAAGATTTAATGTATTAAAGTTTAATGTATTATTCCTTTGCTGAACATTGGCAGGCAATAGATGTGACTAGTCTTGGATCAGAAACATCTCTTAGGATTCCCCTCTCTTTGGGCCACGTAATGATTGGCTCTGTATTTTGTTGTTCATTGTTTCTCTCATTCTAGGAGAGAGTTTATGGAGAGCCCATCAGGGTGGGGAAATGGGAAACAAGGATTGTACCCCATTTATGACATGCCCAATTCCCCCCTCTACAGAGGACCAGGACTTGGTAAGTACTCAGTCAGTCCTGCCAATGAGAGCGCCTGGATTGGTGGTTCTCACACTGCACCCTGCATCAGAACCACATGAGGCTTGTGAAAAACAGCCTGGGTGACTCCGTTGGTTAAGCGTCTGACTTCAGCTCAGGTCATGATCTCATGGTTCGTGGGTTCGAGCCCCATGTTGGGCTCTGCGCCGACAATTCAGAGCCTGGAGCCTACTTCTGATTCTGCATCTCTCTCTCTTTCTCTCTCTCTCTCTCTCTCTCTCTCTCACATTCTGTCTCTCTCCCTCTCAAAAATAAACATTTAAAAATTTTTAAAAAATAAAAGAGCAGATTTCTGGATCCCCCACCGCAGACGGGCTGACTCAGGGGTCTGGAGTGGGGCTAAGGATGCGCGTCTCTAGTGAGCCTCCAGGCGCTGCTGTTACAATGGGGAACCACTGGGGAACCACACAGTGAGCACCCTTCAGACACAGCTTCAGGCTTTGATCCTTCCTCTTGCCATTTTGGGGGCAAATGTGTCTGGAAGCACATGTCGTGGTGTCTCCCTCAGATCCCCCTTCACGACTTAGCACCTCGTGCCCCAGCTGTTAGGCACGTGCACAACCCTGCATTAGCGTCACAACACTGGACACTCAGAGACCACCTGCACAGCACCTGGGCGTCAAGAATGACCCAAACATAAGCAGATAATTTTCCAAGGCACTGGTGAGGCTGGGAAGAGGGGAGCCTTTACGGTGGCCTTCCCTGCCTCTGGTTCATCACAGAGGAGGCCTCTGCCACCAGTACCAGGGTTGTCAGCCCACAAACAGCATCCAGAATCATCGGTGCATGGGTCTGCTCCGCAGGAGAAAGCATGCAGCGCTCAGGTACGCGCCTCATATGGACAGCTGGTGTGAGTAGGCGGGGGCTGGGGAAGAGACGGGGTGGGACCTGGCAGGTTCCTAGCCAGCTAAGGGTTACTGGGACCTCCCAGTCAGTTCCCCCAGAGGCCAGAATTTCCCACCCTAGACCTGCAACCCCCTCAGAGACATTGGGTCTAAGAAACGCAGGGCAAGAAACAGTAGTTTAACTGACACTTTTGTTTTTTCATTCATTCATTTAACAAACATTTGTCTGTTCCTACTGTGCCAGGCTTCAGGTTAGATAGATCTTAGGATTCAAGAGATTAAATTACAATCTCTTTCATCAAGGTGTTCACAATCTAGTGTGGGAGATGGACGAGAAGCAGGCAGTCCCAATGAAGGATGATGAGAGGCAGTGCACATTTGTGGGGCAAAGCTCTGGAGCCAGAATACCCAGCTTCAAATCCTGTGTGACTCTGGGCAAGTCACTTAACCTCTCTGGCTCTCCATGTCCTTATCTGCAAAAGGGAAACAAAAGCAGAGCCTGCCTCACGGACAGGTGTGACGGAAGGAAGGTCTAAATGAGCTAATACAGGCAAAGTGTTTAAATCCTGCCTGGTGCAGAGTCCCAATAGCCAGTTCTTGTCAATACTGGCACGACAAAGAGAAAGGTGCAGAGGACATCAGGGAGAGGGCAGGAAGCCAGATATAAAACTGACAAGCTCTGAGAGCTGCCACGTGCCTTCTGTAACATGAGCAGATCAAAACAGAGGCTCCCAGGCCCCTTCGAGCAGAAGAGCAGCGGGCCAGAGGTGCCTCCTAGTGGGTACTTAGTAAGTACCCTGAGAGCCAGGCACGGGGCACCGGAAGCAGTCAGAATTTCTCCTGCTTTGGACGTGTGTGAATTAGAAACAAAGGGAAGATACAGTTTCACTTGGATTCACAGGAGGTTTGACATCTCACGGCCAAGGGCACCCGCTGAGAACAGCCAGGGGGTTCCCATGAGCTGGCAGGCCTCTCCCTTTGCTTTCCTCCCCACACCCTCCACGCCACAGCTTCGTCCGTGGACCCACTTTCCTCTTCTATGTGTAACTGCCACTGAAACCTGCGGTTTTGCAAGCACATCTGCTCTCTCGGCCACAGGAACCACCGGGCCAACAGCACATGCTGGCTGGAGCTTTCAGAGGGCTGTGGGCCCAGGCTTTCGGGAACACACCCTGTCCCGTCCCAGCAGGTCAGGACAGAACACTGGGTGACACATGACGAACGCTGAAGCAAAGCTGGAAACCCCTTGGACAGTGACTCAGGGACAGCAGGCAGGGGAAAAACAGGCCAGCAGGCAGTCCGTCATTGTGCAATGCAGTCCCTCCTCCTGGCCACAGATCAGGGGTGACTCCGGCCACAGACATCACCTTCACACCGGGCTTAGCTGAAAAGGGTGGTGTCCAGCTCACCACCTTCCAGCACTCACAAGCCAGACCGGTGACCATGATGAAGAACAGAGAAATGACCAAGCAAATTCAGACGAGCCCCAGGGTCTGTCTCTCCTATGATGCCTTACTCTACACCACTTCTTGCCTTCTCCTTTCTTCTCAACTCCAATTAAGAAAAAGAGGAGGGGGGAGGGGGTAGAAACAAGCCCTTGGAACAACCTGGATGCTAATTTCAATTCCAAAACAGTGGGTTCAGTGAGCCCTGGCCAGCAGCCCTCAGCAACTTCCAGCTCAGCTACCCCGTGTTCCTAGGGCTGAAAATACCAGAACATCTGACGAAGCAGCTGCAGTTAAATTTAGCCCCACAAGCCTAGGCAGTCTGGGAGCCAGCAGCAGCAGAGTGGACCCACGAATGCACCCTTCACAGGTAGGAGAGCCTCCAGCTACACGTAACATTAGTTCGAATAGGGCAAAGGCAGGGAGTTGGAGTGAGGTCAGGTTCAAGGACCAAAGGCAGGTCTCCTCTCTCAGCAGGATTGCCAGGACCCAACAGCCCAGCACTGTCCTCAGCAGGTACCAGGCAGGTGTCAGAGATGAGTGTAGCATAAAAATGGAAAGGAAAGAAAATGGCAGGGACTGTGTTGAAGTGCAGGGTGATATCCCATCGAAATCCACTGAAATTTAGACTTTTAAGAGACACCATTTTAGCCAAATAAAATCTTGCATTAGGTGTGCAGACCTTCAGTGTGACCCCTGGGGCCACCCGCATGGAGTGGGCAACCCCACAGCTGCTATTTCACCATCAGCCATTCATTCTCCAGTCTCCTGTTAAAATGCAAACAGACCATGGGCTTTAAGATTTCTTACCTAACTCGGTTATTCTGATGGATCCCCTTAAGAAACAAAGGACTTACAACAAAGGATAATAAATTAATTGGTAAATAAGCATTTATTAATATGTTCAGAATCAACTAAATGTTAGCTGTATCAAATAGCAATTGTTCAATGCAAAGAACATTTGGCTTAGAGTCAGATAGGCTTGAGTCTAAATCCTGGCTTTGACACATACTACGAAATTAATTAACTTCCCTAAGCTGCAGGGTTTTCTTTGGTAGAATAGAAATAATGTGCCTACCTTGAACGGCTACAGAGAACAGGCTATGGAGATTTAGTGAAGTAACAGGACAGTGTTGAACCTGAGATTATTTATGCACAGTAAATAATGTATGAACTTTAATCATCTGAGAGCCAGGTTCTGTAAGGCAGAGACAAAGAGTGGGGTGGGAGGACGGTGGTGGGACAGCCTCTCAATCCACCAGAGCTTTCCTGGAGCAGCGTGCCACCCCAATGTAGATAGAAGGCTTCTGAGCCACATGGGGCCACACTGACCCCCAGCGTCCATTTGCCACACTGCAGCCACACTTAAGCTGAATTGCCCCTTGCCTTTCTTCTGCCATATGAAGTAACGCAATGTGAAGCCAGCAGACCTAGCTCACCATCATTTCTACTCCATGTGAGCCGCTCTCACTGGCTTTTGCTGAGCTAGGTGGCTGTGGAGGGTAATCAGAGACCGGAATGCCCTCGTTTGTCCCGTCACCCAAGCAAGCTGCCTTTACCGGACCATTTATTTAGCCCCTCTGACCCAGTGTTTACACAGATTTCTACCCCCGACAATGCACTTGAATATCCTAGAGGGATTTAAAAATGAATAGCCACTTATACACAGCACCCCACTCCAGACCTACAGAATCAGAATCTCGGCAGGGGGACTGGAAAATCCCTATGAAAAGAAAAAAACTCAAGGGATCCCAAATTCAGCCCATTTTGAAAACACATTTCTTTAGCCCTTGTTGTGCTGTCTCCAGTTGTCCCTTGGGTCTGTCTTGGCTTTGTAAATAACACAAACAAGAAAAAGTGCTCCCTGCACTGAAAATTAGTATTCATGTGGAGCTGAAAAAGTGAGGGGTAAATAGCCAGATGAGAGGGAATAGACTGAGAACAAGAAAAAAAGAGAGACCAAGAAACACATAGAGGCAGAAAGAGGGGAGGAAAACAGGCATGTGTGGGCTCGCACACACACACACATACACACACACACAGATGGGGGAGAAAGGAAGTGAGAGAGGAGGAAGGAAAGCGCATTTCATGACTGTGCCAACGTTTTGGTATGGCAAGAGATAACCTAAACGGAATCAATGGATGAGTCCCAGGTAAAAAATCTTTCCAGTCTAGGCATGGAGTCGTTATCTACAGCATGCAAAAGATCTTAAATATTGGCAAAGATATAAACACTACTATAGAGAAATGAGTAAGACACGAAGGGATAACCCAAAGAGCCAACACATGAAAAGGTGGGTGAGTTCACTAGTGATTTGGGAAACGCAGATCATTACTTTATACCTAGGAGGTTGGCAAACATCAGAAAACCATGTCCTTATTGCTCGGTAGGATGTAGGGGAAATGATTTCTTTAAATCTTGGTAAAAATGCACATTGTCATATAACTTTGAAAAACTGACATCATCGAATGAAATTTACCACTCATTATTCAATCTACCCGTTCCGTTCCAGGGACTTGAGGCCTTAGAGATTAAAAACACCAGTACATAATGATGTATGTTCAAAAATGTCAATCACAGCATTGTTCATAGTAACAAAAACACTGGTAACAAAGAGGAAGTCTATAATAGAGTATTATTGAATAATGTTGATACATTCTAGCCCACTTACTATAATTTTATATAGCAATTAGGAAAAATGAATAAAAGTCCTATCACAGTTGGAATTTAAGGGATTAGGTACTGTGGTATAAACACAAAAAGGCAAAAAATGTTTATAATATTACTGTTTTTGTACAATAATGACAGAAA